>VUQH01054914.1:0-11138 GCA_015106775.1 Etroplus canarensis | reverse complement strand
TTTCTACAAACACAGAAACAGTAGGCAGTTTTGGACTTTGGACTTCTACAAGCCAGGAGAGCTATTGCACTATGCTGGAAGAGTATGGACGCTCCTACAATGAAGATGTGGATGAAGGAACTTTCTGAATGTATTGGACTGGAAAGATTAACATACATTGGGCAAGGGCAAACGAAAAGACTTTGATAAACTCTGGGAACCATATATGAATATTATGACAAATGAAAGTGCTAGATTTTTCTGAAATGATTTGCAAATGCTGTAAAATGTAGCCCCCATTTTCTTTCTTCCCCCCACTTTTAATTAATTAATTAATTTATTTATTTATATTTTAAATTTTTATTTATTTATTTATTTTTTCCTTCATAATTTGTTAATGAAATTGGATTAATTAAGTTTATTCAAATTGAAAAATGATGCAAGGGTATGCAGTTTGTGTGTGTAGTGTGTATATGTTATGTGTTTGTGAAAAAAATTTGAAAAAGACAAACATATTGGCAAAAAAAAAGGTAGAATTTAAAACTGGTTCTTTGTTACAGTAAGTTGTAGAGAACACAGATTCATCCCTTGTGTTAGGTGCCCTTTTTGTGCTTGTGAATGATTCATAGGTCAGTGCTAAATAGCTTACCAAGCAAAAAACACTCCTCTGAAAATGGTCAGGTACAAGGACTGGACTGACAATAAGTGAAAAATCTGTGGATGTCCAAAGCAACATTTTGAAAGCTCTTCAGAAAGCCTGGAGAACTACTGCTTAAGACCACTTGAAAAAATCCACTTGAAAAGGTCTGGCTTCTTGGAAGCAAAATTTAAAAAAAAAAAATTAAGGTGGCTCAAGACTTTTGCACAGTAGTATTTGTAAAAAGACATCTTTTTATTAGTCTAGGACTAATTATCAACCACCCTCAAGACATTTTAAAATATCTACATTTCTGTCAAACATAACCATAATTTAATAGCATTATTAGTTCAAATGTGTACAAATCAATGCAAAATCCAAATTAACCAGAACTGAATACTATCATGAGTGACATTTTTGGGGAAAAATGCATCACCTTGAAACAGGTATGCAAGTTTGAAATTTATATAACTTGTGCCCACCCACACCCAAACATAGTCTACACTTACATTTCAGTAGTTGCAATCAGGCACAGTAGCAGCTGCAGTGAATTTTTTCCAGCCTGTACTTTGTCAGGACCAGCCAACTAGTCAGTGCACTGGGAGAAAAAGTAGGGTACTCTTATGCTTTTTGTAGTGGCATTTGATCCTGCCTTCATCATAACCAAAGTTCTTCTGTATCGTGCCAGAGGAAATGTCAGACCATACAGAGGAATTTACCAACAAGCCCTTCGCGGCCCAGTTGTCCAATGTTTACCTCAGCATCTTGGCACTGTTCTGCTTTAAACTCTTTGTTAAGATCTCTCTGAACTTGCTAACATACTTCTACATTGTCCGTGGGAATCGTAAAGAGGCTGCCAGGATATCAGCAGAGTTCTATGATTATGGTCAACAACACAGTGAGTACTCTGAGAGAAAAAAAACACTAATACTACATTTTTTATTCATTTGGTTTCTTTGTTTAATAAAACTTTGTTGTTTAAGGCATATCTATTTGTAGAATGATGGCAAACACAGAGTATAATGTAACCACAATACAACTGTGTTTACGCCACACACCAAGCAACATGTTTGACCTCAGCTAGATAAGGTCAGAGGTAAAATTTAAATGTTTTCTTTAAAATCCAGGGAACCTACTTCATGCAGACACACATGCTCTCTCACACACACTATTTCAGTGTTTACAAATGAGCTATAAATACTGCATAGCTAATCTGATGAGTATAAAAGCCATTAATAGTGTTCACATTAAAACATAGTAGAGATATCATTGATAGCCCACTTTTCTTTCATTAGCTTAATAGCTTCTTATAAATCCTGATCTGTACATTCAATATTAAATGAAGACGTGGTTGGCCCGGCAGCTCTTTCTCTCCAATGTATTAATAGAACACAGTCATGATATCTCCTCCTCCCTCCCCCACACGCATCCTGCCCTAGTTTCCATTCCCAGCTATGCAGTGCACACTTTCACACAGCCACCAAAACAACACTCCACATTCTCAGGGACAGGCGGTTCGAAGGCACATTCTGAGGGAAGAGAGGCACTGCGACAACATAATCTGTAGCTATCATCCAAAAGGATGTTTAATCTAAAGTGTACCCACTCCATGGAATACTAATTAGCCATCTTAGGGTATTTCTCATGGTCCTGTAGATATGTCCTTTCTTACTCTAAGAAATCTGTTTGATGTCTCTAGCTGGTCCTTTATGTCTGTATTTCAAATTAATGTCAGTCAAGGAAAATGGGCTGCATGAATAAAATAGCATGCATTTAATAGAAAACATTAGGTGGCTTATTGTATAATTGACAAATAAATATGGAAGAAGGTGATGATGAGAATGTGTGGAATGCATCAGCTGTTATTCTGGATATTGACTCAGGTGTGCCTAAAGAGATTTCTTTCTTTCTTTTTTACATTAAATGGCCAAAGTCATTTTGGCAGGTTTACTTTAATTTGTCATGCGAATGGAGTGTGATAGTGCAGAGCTTAATGCATCAGGACTTTTCAAGCACTGTTAGTCACATAACCATATGCTGCTGAATGCATTAACTCTTGGGAGATGAAGGGGAAAACGTGACCTGAGAGGTGAAAATATCTATTTGACAAGTATAGATTTGCAGCAGGGGAATTCATAAGGACATAAAATCACTGTAAACTGTAGTCGCTGTGTTGTATTCTGTTAAAAACACATGGGTGACTATATTATGAGCTTAAACCAGCATTTTAGCATTTTCTGCATGGATATACACCGGCAGTTCTATGACACTGTTGATGAAATATTTAATGCTTTATGTACTTGCAGGGTTCTGTGCTTAGGAGCTGAAGTGTGCCCTGCTTTATTTTTAAAAGGATTCTGTGCAAGAGAATTGTGTAAATAACAACAAATTTAAGTTGAGCCAAGGACTGAATTCTCATTCCTGTCACAGGATCATGGGCAGATCGCTCACCCCTCCATGATGCTGCCAGTCAGGGCCGCCTCCTGGCCCTGAGGACTCTCATTTTACAGGTGAGGAAAAACACAATCCCCTTGGAGGCAGGCGGATAATGTGCAACCTTCATCTGCAAACACGTAGTCTGCTGTAACCATCTTTTGAGCAAGCCAATTTAGTTCAGTACTTTTGTAGATTTTCTGCCATATAGAGAGATCAAGGTGTGGATAAGACTCAGAAGGTTGCTATAAAGTTATCGCTTTGTAAGATTTATATAAAATTACAATCTGGGTCACAACTACCAGATGACATATGATTGGTGTGCATGCAACAGCAATATCTTTTAATGAGAATAACACAAAATAAATCTACCAAATGAATTATTGATGACTACTGGAATATTGAAATGCTTTGTTTCAACTTTTCAGACAGCATATAAATGCTTATAATGCTTGTGATCCAACAGGGAAGATACAGTTTCAAAGGGCTGTATACATATTTTGGTAATCTAGTTTATGATTACTGTCCTATCTGACACTTGAACCTATACATAACAAAATACAATCCCCCCTGGGATTAATAAAGTATTCTGATTCTGATATACATACACAATAACAGGTTGTAAATTACAATAGACAAGGATTGGCTAAATGTGTAGAAGACAAAATGTTAAGTATTCAAAATGTTCTGATTTGGGTAAAAGACATTTTTGTGTGTGGCTGTTGTGGTTAGTACTGCTACCTCACGGTAACAAGGTCCTGGGTTTAAATCCGCCGGCCAGCTGGGGCCCTTTTGTGTGGAGTTTTTATGTTCTCCCTGTGCCTGCATGGGTTCTTTCTGGGTCCTTCGACTTTCTCCTACAGTCCAAAGAGATGCTCATTAGCTTAAGTGGCAATTCTAAATTTTCTGTAGGTGTGAATGTGAGCGTGAATGGTTATACCTCGTGACCTGTCCAGGGTGTACCCTGTCTCTTGCCCTGTGACAGCTGGGAAAGGCTCCAGCCCCCCTGCAACCCTGATTTGGATAAGTGAAAGAAAAATGGATGGCTAGATGGATATATACAATAACATATGACCATTATGTATAGCATGTATGGGTAGTTTGAATATGGACCCATTATTTGATTGTGTACGCTAAGGAAGGACATCCCCAAAGAAATACACCCAATGAATGCATTAAAACTTGCATTTTTAGCTGCTTCACTGACTGTTTTACAAGAGAGGCTGCGATTTAAGCTACAGAGGCAACAATGCCTTGTCCTGGTCAGACAAACTTAAGACAAAGTAGGGATATTATTACAGGATTTCACATGGTGATTTATTAGCTCTTTACAGCCTTTCAGCCAGATCTACACTTTAATTAGCAGGCTTATTAATCTCTATTGTCAAAATGTGACTTTGCAGTACATTTTGCAAATTGCTGACAACAGTAACTGAGGAGAATGGGTCCGTTTTATAAGACAAGATAAGCTTTCTTAATGTTCTTTCTGTTGTTCACAGACAGAGGCTTGTCAGAGGTTTTGGATTAGTTAATGTCCCCTAAAATGTCAGTGCCCACTAAATATCTGTGGCTGTTTGATTTTGTTCCCAGGGTCACAATGTGAATGTTCTGACTATAGACCATGTAACACCCCTTCACGAGGCCTGTCTTGGAGACCATGTTGCCTGTGCCAGAGCACTCATTGATGCAGGAGCAAATGTAAGTCCCATACTGCCCCGATGACTCTTTAATGTTGCCATGCTGCACAGGTCAAATGAAATTTCCATGGCTGGGAAAATCTAGATAAGGGTAACAAATGAGCAATGCCCTGCTTCAGTCACTGCAGAGCTATTAAGTTGTTTTTCCCCCTTCAACTGTACCCTCAGGCTGTCGCCATTAGTAAACTTGCATGATTAAATAAGGCCTAAAAATAACAATAAAAAGAAAATGTGTTCACAGGTCAATGCTTCTACAATTGATGGAGTCACCCCTCTGTTCAATGCCTGTACAGTGGGCAGTATGGCATGCACTGAAATTCTCCTGGAAAATGGAGCAAAACCCCAGAGTCTCGTATACCAACCTTCTCCTATACATGAAGCAACCAGCAAAGGTTTGTCATGACCAACTATTCTGCAAATTCACAAAATCTATACCGCACATTTTGAGTGATTAAAATTATTCAGTGTTGTGTGAGCATGCATGTTATATGGGTTTATTTAAAACACAGTGGAAAAACATTACTTTGGAAAAAATGGCATTGTTCTACATGGACCATTCACTTTAAAGTTTGTGAGAGCCTGTTTTTGCTGGTTATGTTCATAATTTTGGACTTGAATTATTACCACAGAATATATATAAATATCCCTGCAACTCAACCTCATTACATATTACACTTGATCTCATTTTTCGACCTGTATTTGTGTCCTTTGCTGTGCTATAAAACACTTCCTAACATTACCTTTACTGTGAAAAACAGCTTTAACTATAAATCCAACAGGGCCAGAGCAGACAGCTTGGAGAATTATCTCACACTGTCACTTACTGATTACTATCTTCATGCTTCATTACTTCCAGGTCATTACGGTTGTGTAGAGGTTCTGGTGACTTGGGGGGCAGATGTGGACATGGACATTCCTCACCTGGGCACAGCGCTATATACGGCCTGCGTCTGCCAAGAGCTTGAGTGTGCCAGGAAACTCCTGAGGGAAGGTCAGCACGCAGAACTGTGTAGATCTTTACATCTTTCTAGAGAAAAGTTCATCACAAACATACAGGCAGAGATTATGGTGCACAAACAAATTTAAATATATAATAAATATAATATATGCACACTTACAGGATTTTAAAAGCCTCTGGAGAAAAACATTTCTAACATGATATGCTATAATTCTCTGCAAGTAATGTTACCAGCACTGAGACTGCAAACTGTGAAGTGCAAAAGGTGTAACAAGCAGTTAATGAGAAATCTATCACATAAGAAATGGATGTGCTAATTGCTTTATTAGTGGTAGACTTGGTAAACAAGAAATTAATATAAGCAGAGCACACTTTGCAATTTTAATAAGTAGTACCAAAAACATTAACACCCAAGAAGCGACTGATCACATATGCAAGCCATTTGTGTGCCCATAATAACTGCGAAATTTGAAATGAAGAAATACAAAAAGTACAAACCCAATTCTTAAAAGGTTGGGATGCTGCATAAAATATAAATAGAAACACAATGCGATTGTTTGCAAATCTCATAAACCAATATTTTATTTACAAAGAGCATAGAAAACATATCAGATGTTAAAAGTGAGAAATTTTCCTGTTTCATGAAAATACTAGCTCATCTTGAACCATGTTCCCCACTGTGTAGCATCCCCTCTTCTTTTAACAACAGCCTGTGAACATCTGGGAACTGAGGAGACAAGCTGCTGGACCTTTGGGAGAGGGATGTTGTCCCATTCTTGTCTGATATAGGATTCCAGTTGCTCAACAGTCCTGGATCTTCTTTTTGGTATTTTGCATTTCCTGATGGGTCAAATGTTTTCAATTGGTAAAAGGTCTGGACTGCAGACAGGCCAGTCCAGCACCCACATTCTTCTACTACTGCAGCTATTACTGTAATAGCTACAGTAGTAGAAGAATCTGTATGTGGTTTAGCTTTGTCTTGCTGAAATACGCGAGGCCTTCCCTGAAATCATCTCAAGTGGAGCATATGTTACTCTAAAACCTGTATCTATCTTTCAGCATTGATGGTGCCTTTGTGGGTGTATAAGAAGCCAGTACCATAGGCACTAATGCATCCCTATACCATCAGAGATGTAAGCTTTTGAACTGAGTGCTAATAATATGGCGGATGGTCTCTCTCCTCTTTAGTCCAAGGGAGGCGGTAGCCATGATTTTCAAAAAGAATTTCAAATATCCATTCGTCTGACCACACAACAGTCTTCCACTTTGCCTCAGTCCAGTTTAAATGAGCTTTGGCCCAGAGATGACGGCAGTGTGTCTTTGCAAGATAGAGCTTTAACCTGCATTTGTGGATGGCACAATGAACTGTGTTCACAGACAATGATTTCTGGAGCCCGTGCAGTGATTTCAATGATAGAATCATGCCTGTTTGCAATGCAGTGCCAGCTGAGGGCCCAAAGATCACCAGCATCAAATATTGGTTTTCAGCAGTCTCACAGAGATGTGTGCCCACATTCTCTGAATCTTTTGAGAATATTATGTACTGTAGATGATGGACTATTAAAAGTCTTTTCAACTTTACGTTGAAGATTATTGTGAAATTGCTCCACAATTTGTAGTTGAAGTTTCTTGAAGACTGCTGAACCTCTCCCCACCTTTACTTCTAAGAGACTCTGCCTCTCTAAGGTGCTCTTTTTAGAAGAAGAAGAAGATATACTTTATTAATCCCCTAATGGGGAAACTACCAGATCTCATCACGCTCTATTTTGTAGATATATACACACAGAGTTGAAAGAGAACAAGGCAGCCCATTTCAGGCACCAAGGAGCACTGCGAGGGTTCAGTGCTTTGCTCAGGGGTGCCTCGGCAGTGCTTGGGGGGATGGGGTGGCTCCAGCCTCCACAGGAGACCTCCAACTGCCACAGGCGAGTATTGAGCCAGCATCACAAGGATGATGTGTTTTCTATGCTCTTGAAATGTTAGTTTATGAGATTTGAAAATCTCATTGTGTTTTTATTTATATTTTAAGCCTTTTTGAACCTTTCTGAAATTGGTGTTGCATTATTTAACAGTACAGGGATCTGATATCAGTTTTCTTATTTGGCGGTGGATAATAACATTTTCTTCCGCATAGGTGCAAATGTACAGAAAGGAAAATCCCTGGATTCACCATTACATGCAGCTGCAGAAAAAGACTGCACAGCTGTAGTGAAGTTGCTGCTGGACTTTGGTGCAGACATTAATGCCAGGAACACAGAGTTCCAGAGACCAGTAGACGTGGCTCCACCCAGCAGTCTTACAGAGGGCTTTCTACTGCTTTACGAAGGTATAAGTTGACTTTTTCTTCAGTTTTGTGTGCAGCCAATGACCTCTTTCTGACTAAGCCTTGATTTTTTTTCTCATTTTTTAAAATTAGTCTTCCAGTTAATAATATTAAATAATTTTTCTTGTCTTTTTTCATAGCTACGCCACGACTGCTTAGCCAAATTTGTCGTCAGTGCATCAGAAACTGCGTTGGGCGGGACAGACTCCATCTCCTTTCCCATCTTCCGCTGCCTAACAGGCTCAAGAACTACCTGCAGTACCAATGACAAGCAGAACTATTAAACTGTCTACAGGAAGAAGCCTTGGACACCAAAAAAAGCACATCAACTCCACACACTCCTCCTAACTTTCATTTACCAGTGACTCGAGTAAAAGCAATTAATTTGAATTAGACACACAGCTGAGTAGCTAACTGTACCAGCTGTGTTGAGCTGGCCTTATTCCCATGTGAGGATGCGTGGACCTGGATGAATATAGAGCAGGATGCTGCTAAAACAAACTTCCAGGTTTAGTTTTCCCTAGGTTAATTATGTTTAAATAGCATTAATAATGAATATTTTATTTTCTGTTCTGCAGTGTTTAGAAGATGCCTTAATAGTTATAATGGCTACCAGTGAGTGATGCACTTTAAAAAAAAACTTCACAAAAGATTAGAATATCATGCAAATGCACACTATATCCTGTATGTGAATTCCCTGTTTATCATTACACACTAATAGTTTATTAAAATTTCTTGAAATGTGTTGCATTCAAATATTTCTTGTTTTTGTAACATTCATATAGTGGCTGTGTTACTGATGTTTGCCTGAGTCTGTTAACTAGTTGACTACTGCCAACTGCACAAGTTAACCTTACTGGAGAGTTTCCTATGTAAAATACACTATGAGTACAAAATTACTGGGCCATGCATCGTAAGTATCAAATTGAGGTGTTTCATTCAGTCCCACTGTATAAAATCAAGCACCTAGCCATGCAGTCTGCCTATACAAAAAATTGTGAAAGAGATCACTGGATTCGAACGTGGTACTGTAGTAGGATACAGCTGTTACAACAAGTCAGTTGTGAAATTTCTTTACCCCTAGATATTCCACGATCAGTGTCAGACCACGTGAAGTTACAGAGCAGGGCTGCCGACTGTTGAAGCACATAGAGTGTTCGTGCAAGCTTTACATCACCAAGTGCAATGCCAAGTGTCAGCTGGAGTGGTGTAAAGCACACCACCACTGGACTCAGGAGCAGTGAAAACATTTTCTTTGGAGTGATGAATCTTCGCTATCTAGCAGTCTGATAGACAAGTCTGGGTTTGATGAATGCAGAGAGGTTACCTGCTGACTGCATTACACCATCTGCAAAGTTTGGTGGAGGAGTGATAACCCTATGGTGTTTTTTTTCTGGGGTGTGTCTTGGTCTCTTAGTTCCATTGAAGGGAAATTTTTATGTTTAATCTAACCAAGACATTTTGGACAAGTCTATGCTTTCACATTTGTGGGAAGAGAAGGTCCTTTTCTGTTTCAGCTGACTGTGCCTGTGAACAAAGCAGGTTGGATGACTTTGGTGTTGAAGAACTTGACTGGCCCACACAACGCCCTGACCTCAACCCCATTAAACACCACTGGGATGAACTAGAACTGAGATTATGAGCCACACCCTCTCGTCCAGTATCAGTATCTGAACTCCCAAATGCTCTTCTGATTGAACAGACTAAAATTCCCACAGACACACTCCTAAAATCTTGTATAAAGTCTTTCCAGAAGAGTGGAAGCTGTTTTAGCTACAAAAGGGGAACCAACTCCATTTTCATGCCCATGGATTTAGAATGGGATGTCATAAATTTCCCTCCTGGGATTAATAAAGTATTCTGATTCTAATTTTAAAAATTCCTGCAGGTGTAATGTGTAGTTGTCCCAATACTTTGTTTCCATACAGTGCATGTGTAGCTGCAGCACAGAGTTTTTATCCCTATTGTTGAGGCAATGACTAATCTCAAAATTAAATGATGATGCCCTCATAAATTAACTAATCATGTGTATTTAAATAATAACATGACAGAACATTATTTTACATTACTGAGTTGATTTTGAACATTTTATTGAATCATTTCAGTGTTATGGTTGTATTGCATGCAAGTGTGTATGCCATACAAGTATCATCTATTGCTAGCGCTAATTATAGGCTTTATAAACGTTAATTATAGATGTTATAAAGTAATTTTAAGTAGCGTTTTGTTTGAATACTGTTTGTCAGTTACCCATTATTTATTTATTACTTCATAATAATTCTAAATATGGGGAAATAAAACGTTCAATTTTGATATATAATGCAAATTCTTTTTTTTTTTTTTTTTTTGCATTTCCTAGAGGGGAAAAAGAAAACATTTATAGTTATCATATCCTCTAGAGGGCAGCAAACCACTATCGACACACTAATTGAGCCATAGAGTTCCAGTTGTCATAGAAACGGTAAAGGTCAGCGCTTAAGATTAAATGCAAGGTGTTTAAGAAAAAAGGAGAGTTGGCGTGAATTCTGGAAGTGACTTGTGATACAGCGACAGAAACTTACTGGTCTGCAGATTTGGCATGGCTCAGAGCAGCGTGCGTTTCGCAGAGAGTCCCAAGAAAACAGGACTGCCGAGAGAAGTCGTCAAGTGGCTGCAAACCCTCGACTTTCCATGTTATCCCAAGAATGTGCGCAGGTACAGAACTGACTTTGTCACGCACAATTCAAAATAGACGCGGATAGATAATAAAATGAATAGTATTTTTTTCTGTTAGTTGTTATAAAAGCATTACGTGTGCTTACTGACTAACTTAGTGTTAGCCAGCTAACACAGTTGAATAAAAATACCTATACACTCACTGGCCACTTTGTTAGGTATACCTGCTTATAAAATGCACCTTCGGCTGCTCCCTTGTATTCTCGTCAAGGGGTCGCCGCTAACAAACTAATCGGCATTGGTAATTTAGGAGAGGTTTTACGCCGGATGTCCTTCCTGACGCAACCCTCCATGGTGAGAGGGGCTTGTGTCCTCACCTGAGATCGAACCAGGGACCTTTTGCTTGTAAGGCGAATGTGTAAACCACTACACCTGCTTAACTGCTCCTTTAATGCA
>VUQH01054911.1:0-15655 GCA_015106775.1 Etroplus canarensis | reverse complement strand
CTACCTACACCATAGTAGAACAGTTTGAATCCACCTCTGATGTTCCTAGCCTTGCTTCCCCTCCACCTGGTTTCTTGCACACACAATATGTCTACCTTCCTTCTCTCCATCATATCAGCCAGCTCTCTCCCTTTGCCAGTCATAGTCCCTACATTTAAAGTCCCTACTCTCACCTCCACGCTCCTACCTTTCCTTCTCTCTCTCTGCCTCCTAACACGCGTTCCCCCTCTCCCCCTTCTTGGTCTTCGGCCAACAGTAGCATAGTTTCCACCGGCACCCTGTTGGCTAACGGCACAGGAGGCGGTCGTTGTTAACCCGGGCCTCGACCAATCCAGTATGGAAGTCGTGTTATGAATCCGCATATTTGATTTGGCAAAGTTTTTACGCCGGCTGCCCTTCCTGACGCAACCCTCACCATTTACCCGGGTTTGGGACTGGCACTAGGACTACACTTGCTTGTGGGTCCCTGTGGCTGGTTTTTCTCACTGCTGAGATAAACATTTTTTTTCTAAAAGACTTTCCCAGCATCAAATTGAAGGAGGGCAGCAGAAGCTGACTGTTGGGCATTTATGGGCTACATCACTATTTTCAGATCTTATTTGATATAGTGAGCTGTTTGTCTGCTAGATTATATTCCTATTTTGGGTAAATTAGGGCATTGTAGCAAAATGGAATCTAGTTTCCTGGCTCTATGGTGACCTGGTTTTAATGTTGTGGCTGGTCTGGGGCTGCACTTTGCTTCCAAGGGGCAGAAAAATGCCTGGTGTCCAAGACACAGGAAAACTTCACTTTCTCTGTTCTGTTAAGTTGAATAATGCACAGTACTAACTTCTTTCATGAATCAACATATGTAAGCCAAAACCACTTTAGAAGTACAAATGTAGCTGGAACTGCAGCGTTGGACCATGTTCTTGTGTTAATGGCTGTGACTACACACAGTCTATTTTTAACAGGCATAAATTCACTTTATAGTTTGAGCATTTTTATTATCACACATCATCAATATGGTTTGTCAAAAATTACAGGAAATTCTGCTTTTAGCTTCCTCCCAGATTCTGATCATCTAAGCCCATTTTGTGGAGAAACAGTGCCACAAAATGTCTTTGAAGTAATGGCAGGCACGTCTCAAAAATATTGATTTATTTAAAAAAACGCACGCTTATTGGACGTGACACGAGTGAAAGAACATGATGGTGCTGCACAAAGTATGATATATACTGATAAGCTACATGTGCTGTAAACCCAGCAGCCCTCTTATCATATTTGTGCTACTTCACTTTCGTTTGTGCTGATAGAAACAATGCTGAGTAGACCTTTCTAGAAGTTTTTAAGTGCAATGGCTAAAATGCCTTTCTATTGTAGTGTTAAATGTGTTGCTTTTGAAATATATAATACAGATGTTTTAGGTGCTGAACCCAAACAATCAAACTACATTCAGCTGATAAAACTGGGAACTTACTATTACTAGGATGTAGAAATGAGCACTACATGCGGCTGAGTTGATAGTATCGCGTGTTGTGAGACTTCCTCTTTTTTTGCATTAAATTCAAAATAATTAACATATTATCAGCTTCTTGGTGGCAAACAGTTCATATTAACCATATGATTTCTTAATCTGATAGCTTTTTAGACATTATTCAACACTGAAAATACAATATCTTTTCTGTAAAAATGTAAAAAGTTAGATGGTAGATTTATGTGCTGTATTTCTATATATCTTCACATCTTGCCACAGTGTTGCCCTAGTTTCAGACTTCTTATGAAACTCTATTACACTATATAGACAAAAGTATTAGGCCACCTACACATTACACCTGCAAGAGCTTTAATGGCATCCCATTCTAAATACACTGGCATTAACATGGAGTTGGTCCCCCCTTTGCATCTATAACAGGTTCCACTCTTCTTCGAAGGCTTTCTACAAGATTTTGGAGTGTGTCTGTGGGAATGTTTGCCCAATCATCCAGAAGAGCATTTGTGAGGTCAGACAATGATAGTGGACACAAGGGTCTGGCTCACAATTTCCATTCTAGTCTATCCCAAGGAGTTGGCTGGGGTCGAGTGCAGGCCAGTCAAGTTCTTCCACACCAAACTCATCAAACCACACCTTTATGGATCTCCATTTGTGCACTGGGGCATAGTCATGTCCAGATGAACAGAATCAACTTTGGAAGGCCTTCCCCAAAGTGTTTCCATAATGTTGGAAACACAGATTGTCCAAATGCCTTAGTAAGCTGAAGCATTATCTAAGATATTATCCAACTTTCCAGTTAGCACAATGCAGTCAGCAGGTAATGTTCTCCTAGCATATGCCGAACCTTTACTAGTTCATAAAATTTGGACTTGAATAATCCTCTGACTTTTTCTCTAACGCCAACAAAGTTTTCATTTATTCATTACAGTATGTCCACATCCACCTTCAAGAGTGGTTCATACAGATATACATGGCTTGCTGGTCATGTATTTTTTTTCACTAGAGACACCTTTAGGTTACAATAATTGGGCCCCAAAGGTTAAGTTCTAATTCTGTCCTACAACGTTGTAACGGAATTACACAAAGCACAATGCCTGTCAGCATATTAACATTAGGACACTTAAGAACTCAGTATTAATTAAGACATTAATAATTAGTATTAAGTTCCCATGAGTTGGCTCTCACTAATCTCTGAAGTCAACGTTAACTTAGAGCTCAGCTACCTACCTGGAAAGTTTTGCAAATACATCCAGCTGTGTTTTGTGTGATGGTACCTGTACTTCATGCTGACAAAATCGGTCTAAAGAATGATAGACCAGTTTTGTTTATTTTTGATACACCGTGCTCTTTTGAGCTGGGATGCAGTGACAAACTATTAGATTTATTTTTGCAGCTACCTAATTTGGATGCCAGGACTCTGAATTGGATAAATGGTTAAGAATTAGGGGCGGAACGGTGGAGCAGTGGTTAGCATCATTGCCACACATGCCACACATCATAATAATGAAGAAATTCATGCACTCATGAATCTTTCAAATCTTATATGTATTACTTAGAATGTGATAAATTAGGTCTGGTTTAAAGTGCTATCTGTCGGTTTCTGATAGAGCTGATGAACAATATGACTTTGAGCGAGCATGCTGGTTTATGACGCAGCGCTATCCTGTGCATGACTTCATGGTCTGGACTTTCAGCCAATGTTTAATCCATCGATTGACTAATAGGTCACTAAACTGCAGGAGAGCTTATTGCAAAAAGTGTTATGCAACTGAGAGTGTTGCAGTTTATTTTTTTCTTTCAATCCGCTCAACATTTCACATAAGTGTTAAATAATATTAATAGCAATGTTCAGGGTATTGATAATAATATCAATTATAGGATGCCATGTTAGTCAGATTCAGCACAGTGCTGCTGTGGTGGTTAACATTGTGTGCTGGGGTCTTCCTGTGTGGAGTGCATATTCTCCCTGTGCCTGTGTGGGTTTCCTCCAGGTACTGTGAGTCCTGGGGGTTTCCACGGTCCTGTGAAAAACTGCCTACACCCCATGATTTAGTAGCTTGTAGAACCACCTAAAGCAGCAAAATAAATAAATATAGTAATAGTTTAATAGTGTCTCTATTGTGTAGTGGTTTCACCTTGGGGGTGAAAGGTCCATGGTTTCAATCCAGTTGGGGATACAAGCCCCTCCCACAATGGGAGGATTGCATCAGGAAGGACATCTACCATAAAAACTGTGCCAGTTTACCAAGGGTGATTCATCTGCTGTGGCGAGCCATTGGGAAAATATAAGGAAGTAGCCATAGGTGCTAGAATTTGAAGTAATGGTTTTCTGTCTGAATTTATCAGTCTCTCACGTTGTTGTGGAGAAATTTTGGTTGACTCTTATTTTTAGTGTTGCTTCAGTTCATTAGGGTTTGCAGGCATTGCAAAGCAATTTTCCCCCTTGGGATTAATGCAGGATTCTGATTCTGAATCATTCCCTTATGCACAGTTCTCTTTAGGTCCCACCACAGCATTTCAGTCAGGTTAGGGTCTGAACTTTGACTGTGACATTGTAAGACTTTGATTCTTTTCTTTTTCAGACATTGTGTTATAAATTTGCTGGTGTCCTTGGGATCATTGTCCTGTTGCATGACCCAAACTTTAGCTGTTGGACAGATTTTCACACATTTGACTGTCGAATATATTGCTATCCAGAGGAGTTCATGGTCAGCTTAGTGACTGCAGGGCACCCAGGTCCTTTGGCTGCAAAAAAAAACCCAAATCATCACCCCTTCACTACCGTGCTTGACAGCTGGTATGAGGTGTTTGTGCTAATATGCACTGTAGATTACAGCCACAGATCTCCACACTGGACTTGTCGGTCCAAAAGGACATTGTTTCTGAAGTCTCATAGTTTTTTTCATATGCAACTTTGCAAACCTGAGCTGTGCTGATATGTTCTTGTTAGAAAGAAGACACTTCTCTTAGCATCCCTTCAAAACAAGCCATATATTTTCAGTCTTTTTTCCAATTGTATTGTCATCAATTTCAACTTTGAACATGCTAACTGAGGCCTGTAGTCTGAGATGTAGCTCTAGGGTTTTTTGCATTGCCCAATTAAACCTTCGGGTGAATATGCTGGGACATCCATTCCTGGGAAGATTGTGGCATTGTGTTAACAGACACCTGAATACTCCAGACCAGCAAAATGTAAAATGGGAAAAAAGTGTTCAGTGCCTCTAAGTTCCCTTTGAACTCTATCTATGTACATGCTAGTGCAAACACTATCCGTATCCAACAAAAAGTACTGATCAGGATATATTGCAACAGACCATTACACAATGTTTAGAGGTAGTTATGTGATCAGTGTACCAAAAATCAGGGGAAAGCTGCATGTTCTTCTAAAATTTTGCATAGTAATGAAAATATTATGTAAAGTTTAATAAAAAAAGAAATAAGGCTTAAGCCAGTGCAAAGTTATTGTTGTTTATTTATTCCATGCCTTATATGCCTCAAAAAGAATTGCAGACACTATCTAAACAGTGAATCAAATTTTGCACAAACCTTTGACTATATCTCAAAGTTCAGCGTCCGAACCCAAATAAAGTCTCTGCAAATGCTTTCACTGTTGTCATTTTGGGGTGTGGAGCAGAACAGCAAACACCTAACTTCATTACAGGGTACTATATTGTAAGTCCTAAAACATTTTTTTCCACCTTAAAGAAAAATGCCATTCTTATTTGAAATACTTTCAAATATAGTCCAAATGTGTGCAGTGTTGCATTTATTAAATGTATTAAAAATGTTGTATAATCTAAGTAATCTTGATCTTTCTGTCTAACTCAGGTGCCTTTGAAGCAACGGTTAACAACGTGCGCTGTAAATAAACCTGTAAATTCAATGACTAAACTAACACTAAAGAATTGAGGCAAACTTTTCATCAGAGAGGTCTAATTCTTTTTTACTGAATAAAGCAGCTGATAAGTTTATCATTCTTTTCCTGGGAGGACGGGAAGTGTCTATCAGTGACCTCACTGTGATTGGAGTTGCTTGTTAACTCCACTGACTAACTTTACATTTTTGCAGTGCCACATCAAGAAAAGGGCCTAGACACAATTATACTGGAAGTAGTGATTTTATAAAACCAGATAACAGAGCTGCTATTGTTAACCCTTAAAGTTCAATTGATCCATCAAAAATTGCATTACTTAAACAAGACTATTTAAACAGAATTTAGCAGTTTTGCAAGCTTGTGATTTCAGCTATAAGTATCTTTCTAAACCTTTTTCCTTTCTACCTCCCCACAGGAGAGTGGGTTGGACTTTGAGCAATCAGGACCCTGTCTGTGCCTCCCATTCCCCTGACAGAGCCCAGCTGAGGGTATAAAATTCTCAAGCTGAAGAGGAGAAACCCAGTCTCATTTCTGAGTACTAGCCATCCCCAAGGGAGAGAGCTTTAACAAACCCGTCATGGGGGACTCAAAGCTCTGCCTTTTGCTGCTCCTCAGTACATCAGCTTTGGCTTGTGAGTAGTTCCTAAAATCTTTCCCTTTAGAAAAATATATTTAATAAAAGTATTAAAAGTGTTGCAAAACATATTATTGTACTGTATTTTTTTTGTCTAAGCCTTTAAAGAAGGTTAAAATACTTGAAACAAGCATGAAAAGTGTGAAAACCGCAAAAAGTAAAATGCTATCCACCTAAATGTGAAACCTTGTTAGGTTACAATTATGACTTAGTCATTGTGAAAGTGTTTTGTTTTTTTTTTGGAAGGATTACAACCTCTAAAAATATAATCATTTGGTTCTTTCTTAACAGTTGCCCAAGATGAAGACCAGCCAACCTGTCTGCGTAAGTTACTACAGGTTGTGATCCTGCTGTTTATATTTTTAAATGTTGGTGTTAACATTCAGTTTGCATGGCTGCAGTAGTTTACAACCGTTTACAATATGCAGATGATTTTTCATCCCTCTGAGCTCATCTCTTCCAGTGGCCCAAAGGTACAAGAGCCTACACAAGTATGAATACTATTACAACGCCGAATCTCTGAATGCCATCAACGGAGCCTCACAGCTCAAGAATGGACCAAAGGCTTCTTGCAAGGTGCAGAAACATTTCACAACAATCCTTAGTATCCATTTTTTTTTCCCCATTCCCTCTCATGTATTTCGGAGAGCAAAAGAAAAATTTACCTTCTTTCATAGGTTGAAATCGAAGTGCCTCAGACTTGTAGTTTCATCATCCGCACCACTGGCTGCAGGCTGATGGAGGTGGTTAACATGGACGCAGAAGGCAACCCTTTGTTTGCTGACACCCCTGGCTCTGATGCCTTTGCTGCTGAAATGGAGAGGTATGTAATTTCTCCATGAAAATCCCCAATAAAAAAAGACAAATCTGGTATATTCAGAAAGTGAACACTGAAAACCAAATGTTAAAAAAACAATATTGTTTTATTTTTAAGGTATCCCCTGAAGGTTGTAGTTGAGGGTGTATATGATGTGAAACTGTACCCTGAGGATGGTGAAACAACAACTATCCTGAACTTTAAAAGGGGTATCATCTCCGCCCTGGCTGTTCCTCTGCTGGAAGAAGACAAGAATAAGTGGATGGTAAACTAATTTGCCAAAGGAATGCATGAAAAAAATACAACTGTCAAACCACAATTCATATTCACAACTAAAAGTTTTTAAATATTCTATTATAATTGTTTCCTCAAAACTTTAACATATTCTCTATAGCCTACAATCCATGGCAAGTGCAGGACCCATTATGTTGCCAATGCTAGAGAAGACATTGCAACTGACATCAGCCTAAACAGGGATCTATCCAGATGTGACAAATTTGTCCCAATGAGAGACCACACCAGCCCCCTGGCACTTATCACCGGCATGGTAAGGCACTGAAAAGATAAGGTGTGAGCTGGCAACTTTATGACAAATCATCAAAACACTTCTTGTTTGAAGAGCTTCAGTATTAATTTAACATTTTAAAAATATTAATGTCTTCACCGTACTGCAAAAAATATATGGCCTGTATAATTAGAAATTCGAAAGAAAAATTTGACATTTTTTTTGTCATTGTACAAAGTAAAACAAAACTGCAGAGCAGCCACACTAACAGATGCAGAGAGAAATAATGTATAATATATGTATACATATATTCACATATGTATACACACTGTGCTGTAAGTCAGAACTACTAGATTATTAAATAAAAAAGTATGTAACATGACGTTTTTGTTCACAAGGTGGGGTGTGGTACAGGAAATTATTGCACGATACGGATAAATATTGCACTGCCAGGGGGGTGCATTGTTTTGGTTCAGCGTCTTTAAGGCTGTGGGAAAGAAGTTCCACAATGCTAACATTACTAATTGTCCCTTTTTAAGAACTACCCTCTTGCTAAGCTGATCAGAAGCTCCCAAGCCTGCAACTACAGGTTTGACAATGACAAAAAACACATGACCTTTGGGTCATGCACTGAGAATCACATCCTCATCCCCTTCTCACACAAGTAAGTTAAACCTTGTGCTAGACTCTATAAAATGCTCTGTTATGTAATTTTGCTTGCTGCTATGAATAGATCGGCGGTATTTTAACCCTGTTTTCTCTCATTAAGGGGAGAATATGGAGTTACTAATGTTGGAAAGCAAATGCTCACGCTGGTTAAGGTTTCCCCTCACAATGACAGAGTCTTTGGTCACAGTAAGTGTTCTTGTTTAATTTACATTGTGCTGATTTGTTGTCAATAAAAAGGTAGAACAGACTCATCATGTTTTTTTTTTTTTAAATAATATTAAGGTGGTATTGTCAAGGATCTCCACATGGAGGCTGCTGAGGACAAGAGTGCTGTCCAGGACAAAGATGCTGTTCTTAATCTCTTGAGAGAATTGGCCACTCTGCCTGAGAACAAGGGTGAAAAGAGGGCCCACCTCTTCCACAAGCTTGTCTCCATGGTCCGTGGAATGAAAACTGAAAACCTGAGTCCGGTCCTTTCTGAGGCTCTTACTGTGTCCCGAGTCCTCACCTACCAGGTTCTGGCTCAGTGTGGAACTCCTGAGTGCAGCAGTGCCATCATGCGGATCCTCAGGACCTTTGACAGCAACTCCTTCGAGGCTGATGCCACCGTTTTTGCTTTGGGACTCATTTCCAATCCCTCTGCTCTCTTGATCAATGATATGCTTGAGATGGCCAAATACAAGTCCAGCAAGCCCATCATGTATGCCCTGAGCAATGTTCTCAAGAGGTAAGTGAAATTAACCAGACTTTATTTCAGGAAGATTTTAAAAAATATATTTTACTGTAAAATGCATTTTAGAAGCTAACTATATTTTCCTTTTTCAACAGGTTTTACAAAGCTGAAGGAAAATTTATTCCTGAGATTTACTCTGTTGCTGAGTTCATGGCAGCCAAGTTGGGTGACTGTTCTGGAAACAAAGACAACACTTTCATGACGCTCAGGGTAGGCATCTCACCCACGGCTCAAAAACTGAATATTGTAATTATAGAAATAAAGTTGGACGATTAGTTGTATGATGAATATGATTGTTTTTTTAGTTGTACCAGCATATAAACTACCAGTCAGAAGTTTGGACACACTTGGCCATAGTGGAGTATGGCCAAGCATGTCCAGACTCTTGACTGGAAGTGTATATTTGTGGATGACACAGCAAACTGTGTTCACAGACCCCCATTTTTAAAAGGTTTTCTGAGCTCATGCAGTGATTTCCATGACAGAATTATGTCTCTTTGCAATGCAGTACTGCCTGAAGGCTCAAAGATCACAAGCATCCAGTATCTCCAGATCTTCTGATTCTTTTGATGATATCATGCACTGGAGATGATGGAAAATTTAATGTCTTTCCATTTTTACATTGAGGAACATATTTCTAAAATTGCCTGACAATTTGTAAGCACAGTTTCTGGCAGATTGTTGAACCTCTGCCTATCTTTACTTCTGAGAGACTCTGTCTCTCTAAGGTGCTTGTTTTATACCAAAAGTTTGGACACGCATGGCCATACTCCACTATGGCCAAGCATGTCCAAACTTGTGACTGGCAGTGTGTGTGTGTGTGTGTGTGTGTATATATATATATATATATGACATATTTCCAGTTTTCATATTTATGTATATTTACCAAACTTATACTTATATTCACTGTTCTGGGTATTGAACTGTTTAACACACTGTATATCTGCATATATGTACATATATTTATATTGTATTTCATATTAATACTTAACGGAGTGTATGCAACACAAGTAATTTCCCCCGCGGATTAATAAAGTATTCTGATTCTGAATTCTGAGCACAACCTGAGACGTTTTGGTTTTAGATCATCAGAAGAAGAAGAAAAATGAGTATTTCCTTTGTCTTAGCCCTCGGAGTTGTCGACCGATGACTGTGTAGCCCACTGTATCCTTCACGACGTTCATTCATTAACTGTTGTGTATATACGTACTCTACGTGAAGGGGGGGGGGCTGAGCCTTTTAAAAGCGGATCTGTGCGCCGGAGCTCAGACTGTACAGCTCACACCTTCACCACAGTGCCTCCAAAGATCTCTTTCCTCGCTGCGCTGAATGCTTCAAGACTGCTTCGATGGGAAGGATTAATTTAACTTTTGGTCCAGAAGCCGAAAATACATAAAGCAAAGTCATTCCACCTTTTTTTGTTGTTTCTTTTTTTAATCTCGATCACCGCCGTCCAACCATCACAGCGCGCCTGAAGCACAAGAGAAAATGTAAGTGGCACATTTTTATTGTAAACCAATATACCAAGTTTTACATATTTCTCCGTCTTACCTTATCTGTTTTGTTTGTTTGCTTTTGTTTGTTTGTTTCTATTTTTTGTCAAAATACCGTTCCGAACTCTTGCAGTAACTTCAAAGCATTTTTTTGAATTCAAAGTCTTCTTGAATGAGTTGTTCTCTTGTAGATAACAGATAAAAAGTCAAGCAAATAAAGCTTTTGATGAAAAGGAAAAAATAAAACCTTTTCAAGGTGGTGCAGGTGGAGAAGTAAGAATAACGAGGGCAAGATTTTTAATTCGCTTTCTGATTTTCTTAAAGACTGTAGTAGATTTTTATTCTCTGCAGGTACACCTGTCTCTAACTTAAAGGTCCAGGAGTGATCTTGCTGAAAGTTGGTGGGAGGGGGGGCACAAAGGAGTGCCTCAGTGGTCGTGATTGTAACGAAAATCTGAAGTACAATCCACATTTTTCCACCCCAGAGGACACTGTTGCATGATAAATAGTAATAAAAGTACTTAAGTGATACTGTGATTCTCTTAAGACTTAATCTACATGGTTATGTGGATTTCTCTTAGAGAAAAAATAATGACAACAATGGCGAGCCTCTTACAAGTATAAAGGAGGAAACATTTGCATTATAGATTTAGATTTGTTTGTCCTTCTGTTCAAGCATTGCAAATGCAAATAATCACACTGTACATAACTATACAGTCAACATTTTCTTAGGCAATTTTCTATATTTGGCTACACACAAAACAGGAAATACAGGGTGTTTCAAAAAGATGTACCCGGTTTCAAGGCAGTTTATTCCTTGACAGCAACATGGGACAATTACACAGTCACAAATAATTAAGTTATGGTCTTTTAAAACTCTAGGCCCTGCCCTTTCATATGCTAAACATTTTATTCACCAGGCGGCTCATGGTTGCAAAGATATAGTAATTTCAAATCGGGTCCATCTTTTTGAAACACCCTGTATATCGCTGGAGATCTTATAAACATGATGTTATGCTGATGATCTGTTCCTTCTCTTTGATGCTTATATAGCAAATATTCCTATGTGGGTAATGTAAACACATTGTTTAACCACCAAGGATGCTATTCAATACATTTTAGTATTTTGCCCATATATTTTTATAATTAAAAATATATTTTTAAAAAATAAATAATCCACTGAAAGCCAAAACTTAATTTTTAAGTTATTCTGGAAGAAAACATTCTTATTGTTTGATAAAATGACCTAGAGGGATTCTTACTGTACGTTATATGGATATGACCTTCAATAACATCTAACATTTAACTTTCTCACTATTAAAAGTTATAGACAATGATGTTGTGCTAACTGGAATCCTGTGATTTTTGTTTTCCCCCAGAATGAATAGCAGAGATCGCTGGAAGGTGTATAGGATGGTGAGTGTCATGTTTTTCCTGGCTGTGGTTGCGCTGACTGTTGTCCAAAGAGTAAGCGTCAGCATGGGGGCTCCCTTCGAAATGGAGAGGCAAGTCCGTATGCATGCTGCTCAGGGAGTAGGGCCCGGAGCTACTCCTGGAGAGAAAAGTGGCTCACACCTGGGGATAAAAGGCTTCTGGAAGGCTGGCAGACACCAGCCACAGCCTCATGCTCAGGCTGCCACACAGGAGCCCAGGATCCCTGAGGATGGCAGGCCCAGAACCTGGGATGTAACCAGCTCCAACTGTACTGCCAATCTCAACTTTTCAAACCAGGAGTGGTTCAAAAATCTGGAGGGCAATTTCAAGCAGTTTATGTTTTATCGACATTGCCGATATTTCCCCATACACCTCAACCACCCAGAGAAGTGCACAGGGGAGATTTATCTGCTCATGGTGATTAAATCAGTAGCCACTCAGCACGACCGAAGGGAGGTCATCCGAAAAACCTGGGGCAAAGAGCAGGTAGTGGATGGCAAAAGGATAAAAACCCTCTTCCTTCTTGGTAAGCCCTCCAATGAGGCAGAAAGAGCAAACCATCAGAAACTTGTGGAGTATGAAGACTTAATCTACAAGGATATTCTCCAATGGGACTTCTTAGATAGCTTCTTCAACCTGACTCTCAAGGAGACACATTTCCTCAAGTGGTTCAATACTTACTGCCACAATGTACGCTATGTCTTCAAGGGAGACGATGATGTATTTGTCAATGTGGAGAACATTTTTGAGTTCTTGGAAAACAGCAACCATGGCAAAAACTTGTTTGTTGGGGATGTGATTTTCAACGCTAAGCCCATTCGTAAAAAGGAGAACAAATACTACATCCCCCAGGCTTTGTATAATAAGATACACTACCCTCCTTATGCAGGTGGAGGGGGTTTCCTAATGGATGGGAGTCTCGTGAATAGGCTTCACTCGGCTGCAGACACACTGGAGCTTTACCCCATTGATGATGTCTTCTTGGGCATGTGTCTGGAGGTGCTTCAGGTAACTCCCATAAAACACGATGCCTTTAAGACGTTTGGCTTGGTGAAAAATAAGAACAGTAAGTTGAACCGAGAACCTTGTTTCTTTAAGAGCATGATAGTTGTGCACAAGCTGCTTCCATTGGACCTCCTGCACATGTGGAATCTCGTCAACAGCGACCTAGTCTGCTCACAAAAAGTCGAGATCCTATAGCTTGATGAGAATATCATCGCCAAACAAGCTGAGCGTTACCTTGGTGAAGGGCAACAGGAAGTGCCGTACATTACATAAGAGACGAAGCCAAACTTATGCCTGAACTCTCCTTAAGTAGTAGGTTTATGTGGACCTGGACAATATTTGAATTTGCTGTTTCTGAACAGGTGTGCAATTTTTAGAAGAGCTTCTTCAAAAGTAAATTATACAGAGCTTTTTTTAAAAGTTGAATTTAAAATCACGTGCTTATATTGGCCTTTTCTAGAACTCGCGCTGTCAGATTCAGAGAAAACCACTAAGTGGTGCTGCTACATCAGTGGACATACAAAGGAAGACAACTGCTTGTTACGATTAGTTGTATTTTAATCTGCTGTACAAACTTGCATTTTTTTTCACATGCAGTTCTATACCCTCCCAGCTGGCAAAGACTTAGCCCTCTTCTTCCTTCTGCATTGATATATTTTTCATGAAAATCAGAACCCAAGTGTCTTGTGGCAGCAACCTGCCTCAAAATCAGCAATGATACTGAACCCACTACTGTGAAAACACTTGAAAATTTTAAAGTCAAATTTAATAGGAGGACTAGTGGTAAACAAAATCCTAAATATATTTTATTTTCTGATATTATGTTATGTTTTGGGATTAATCAAAGGGAAACATAGCCTGATCAGATGGATATTGAAAATATAAGGGCAGCTGGTAGTTGTGGGTGCTCCAAGGGCTTGGGTGTGAAAGCTACTGCTCATGCTGTTGCTATGCCAGCAGTTTAAAAATGCTGCACATTGCTTTCACTTGGACCAGTATGCCATGCTGCAATATCTTCAAGTCAGAGAAAGAAACAACTCTCTCTACCTCAGTGATTTGGGCAAGAAATCTTTTATCATTATTCATATGCAGTAAGATAAGATTTTAATCACTGTTTCTATTGCAGAAGTTCTTGCACTCATTGTTTTAAAATGTTACTGACTTGATCTGGATGTCTACTGCATGTATACTTGTCTACTGGGAAAAAAATGTACATACTTGTTATACATATGCTGTCCATGCATTTGAATGTGCTGATATACTTGACAAAAGTTTGGTAGAGGGTTTACAATGACACTGTGAACTAAAACTCTTGCTGGTACAAACATATGACATGTTAATTTAATTGTCCCCAAGAAAAGGGGAAATTGTTGGGTTGTTCCATTTAATTTAAAACAAACATATTAAAAGAATCTAAAATGACCACAAAGATGAATGTTGCAGGCTGTGATTATTCTAGATTGTGTAAATATATGAAAAGATCATCATGTACACCGAATGTAATTTGTAAATAAACGTCTCGATAATAACAGTTGTCTTTGAAAATCTGTCCTACATTAGCTGACCTTGTTTTTAACTTTATCTGCATGTGAAAATCCAGGTTATTTGGTAATGCCTAATTGACCATATGTGTGTATATAAACTAGAAAAGTGCTTAAAGTGCTATATAGTTTTGTGTGGATGAATATTGCTTGTAGTATAAAGCACTTTAAGTGGTTGGTAAGACTAGAAAAGCCCTATATGAATTCCAATCCATTTCTATTTCCACTAACATAAAAAAGTATGCTAATTTAATTATGAAAAATGCTGGATTATAGCTTTTTACAGCATTTATGGAAACTCCAGAAAGAATCCCCCCTACCTTCTGCTTTGCCTTTGTCTTCAGAGATACACATACTCCTGAGTAGGTGTGACATTTCACACTGTTTCTGTCAAGTGCCTCTATGCGTAACCCTGTGGTTTTTCAACAAGCACATGTGGTAAGACTGTTCCTGTAATTGCATTATAGAACTTCGAGCTGCCCCAAAAAGACAAAGACTGCATAAGGGCAAAGGAAAACAATGCCTTCCTGTTCTTCACTATCTCTTTCAGGGCAAAGACAACAGAGCCACTCAGAAACAGAATCTGTCTTCACAATATTGTATTTCATAAGGGCACGCTCACCAGCACAAAAACATAACTCAAGGTTGATCTTGTTTCCCTTTGTTAACCACGGTTTAGAGAAATAAGAAGTCAAAACTAAGAAGAAAATGAGCTGAGTTTTCCCAATTTGTGGATTCACTGTATTGGGTGATTCAAAAAGATCTGAATCTGTTAAGAATTTTTCATTTGCTGAGGGAAGAAGATGCAAGGGATAGGGTGAGATGGAGGCAGATGATCCGCTGTGGCGACCCCTAATGGGAGCAGCCGAAAGAAGAAAAAGATTTGCTGTAAATATTTTTTTTTTTTTTCTATTGTCTTTTTCAAGATTAACATTACACACACATACTGCATACCCTTGCATCACTTTTCAATTCAAACAAACATAATGAAATGAATTAATTAACAAATTAAGGAGGAAAATAAAATTCAAAATAAATTTAAAAAATAAAAATTAAATTAATTAGTTAAAAAAAGAAGGGGGGGGACAGGGCTACATTTTACAGCTTTTGCAAATCATTTCAGAAAAATCTAGCACTTTCATTTGTCATGATATTCATATATGGTTCCCAGAGTTTGACAAAGTATTTTCATTTGCCCTTGGCAATGTATGTTCATCTTTCCAGTCCAATACATTCAGAAAGTTCCTTCATCCACATCTTCATTGTAGGAGCCTCCATACTCTTCCAGCATAGTGCAATAGCTCTCCTGGCTTGCAGAAGTCCAAAGTCCAAAACTGCATACTGTTTTTGTGTTTGTAGAAAGAGTATATTCCAAGCACACATAGTTTAGCATTTAAAGGGACTTTGGTATTAAACATTTCCGACAGACATTGTATAACATCTTTCCAGAATTTTTGGATCTTTGCACATTCCCAC
>VUQH01054908.1:0-18693 GCA_015106775.1 Etroplus canarensis | reverse complement strand
GAAATCTT
Organism: Etroplus canarensis; assembly: GCA_015106775.1. Taxonomy (NCBI): domain Eukaryota; kingdom Metazoa; phylum Chordata; class Actinopteri; order Cichliformes; family Cichlidae; genus Etroplus; species Etroplus canarensis. The sequence continues at coordinate 18,685 of VUQH01054908.1, read as the reverse complement.
GCTTTATGGTCTCACCGAACTCCTCCCACACCCGAGTTTTTGCCTTGGCAACCATCCGAGCTGCACTCCACTTGGCCTGCTGGTACAACTCAGCTACTTCAGGGGTCCCACAAGCTAGCCAAGCTTGGTAGGACTCTTTCTTAAGCTTGATGGCCCCCAGCTGGTGTCCACCATTTGGTTCAGAGGTTGCCACCGTGAGAAGCACCAACAACCTTACGGCCACAACTCCGAGCAGCAACTTCAGCACTGGAAATGGAGAACATGGCCCATTCAGACTCGATGTCTCCAGTCTCTCTCGGAATGTGGTTGAAGTTCCTCCAGAGGTAGGAGATACCTCTCTGACAGAGTCCTCTGCCAGAAGCTCCCAGCACACCCTCACTATACATTTGGGCCTGCTGGGTCAGAATGGTGTCCTCCCCTGCCATCGGATCCAACTCGCCACCAGGTGGTGGACAGTTGACAGCTCTGCATCCGCGTGTCCAAAACATCGGGCAGACCGTACTTCCCAGTCACGCCTCTCCATGTGTCACTGTCATTGCCCACATGTGCGTTGAAGTCCCCCAGTAGGAAAATGGAGTCTCCACAAGGAGCGCCTTCCAGCACACCAGTCAGAGACTCCAAAAAGGTTGGGTACTCTGAAACATAATTTGGTGCGTAGGCACAAATGATGGTCAGGGCCCATTTCCCAAACCGAAGGCGTAGGGAAACAACCCTTTTGTCCACTGGGGAAAACCCCAACATAGAGGAAGCCAGGCGGGGGGATATAAGAATGCCCACACCTCTTGCCCAGGACAACTCCAGAAAAGGCTAAGGTCCAACCCCTCTCCAGGAGTACGGTTCCAGAGCCCAATCAGTGCGTTGAGGTGAGCCCAACTATTTCTAGTTGGTATCTCTCAATCTCATGCACCAGCTCAAGCTCCTTCCCCACCAGAGAGGTGACATTCCACGTCCCAAGAGCCATTTTAGCCAGCCAAGGACTGGCCCGCCAAGGTCTCCGCGTTGGACTGCCACCCATGGTCCCTCTGGCAGGTGGTGAGCCCACTGGAGGGCGGACCCATGTTGCTTTTTTGGACTGGGCCTGACCGGGTTCCATGGGTTAAAACCCGGCCACCCGGCACTAGTCATCGAGCCTCTCCCCCAGGCCTGGTTCCAGAGCAGGGCCCTGTAACCCCAAACGGGGGCGAGGTAAACAGGATCCTTTCTCTCTTCTTCATGGGGATCCATATATATTTATATATTTCCATTCTATAGCAATGTAGTTAAATATATATTTATAAAAATATTTGTTTTCACTTCATTTTAGTTTTGGTTAGTTTCCAGTGTGGGTTTGCTCACTTTAAATTTAGTTTTTATCATTTAATTTTTTTTTTTTAAATTGCTTGTGTATTAGTTTTAGAGGGGGTTTTGAACCATAAATAGTTTTCAGGGGCAAAGTTAAAAGACAGATACAATTTAATGCAACATGAATAGCATTTTGTGAAGGCAAATGATTCACGGTTGTGAAGACATCCTTGTCTTCAAAAACAGAAGCATGAATGCTTCCTCAGGCTGGTTTTGTTGGCAAATTAGACCAAATTAACAAAGAGCACTGTATATTTTTTATTCTACCACGAAAGTTTTCCTACAACAGTCAACTTCTCTCTTGTATTCTTTTCAAGGGGTTGCCACAAGCAGATTAATCCGCATTGTTTTATTAGTACACATTTTTTTTTTAGTCTGTTTTTCTAAAATCTTTGCCAAATCAAATATGCAGATTCATAATATAACTTCTATACCAGATCGGTCAGGTCCCGGGTTTACAATGACCGCCTCTGGTGCCATTAGCCAAACGGGTGCCGGTGGAAACTATGCTACTGTTGGCCTAAGACAAAGGAGGGGGGAGAGGGGGAAAGCATGTTAGGAGGCAGCATGAGAGAAGGAAAGGTAGGAGGATGGAGGTGAGAGTAGGGACTTTAAACATGGGGACTTTGACTGGTAAAGGGAGAGAGCTGGCTTATATGATGTAGAGAAGGAAGGAGGATACATTATGTGTGCAAGAGACCAGGTGGAAGGAAAGCAAGGCCAGGAGCATAGGAGGTGTTTCCTATCTACACCTACCAAGGCGTAGATAGTAAGAGAAATGGAGTAGGGGTAATCTTGAAGGAAGAGTATGTGAAGAGTGTTCTGGAGGTGAAAAAAAAACCACAGAACACACACACACACACACACAAAGGTTTTATTCAGAAAGGCAGGGGGTGACGTTTAGGATGATGTGTCAGAGTCAATATTTTAACCTTTGTTTACATTCTTAATGTATCCTCAACTTCATTTGGGATTTTCCAACTGGCAACTGCGACGCACAAGACAAGGAAAAACTTGACTAAATTAGCTCATCACTCCTGCATGCAATCCTGCAGCTCCTTTCCCAGTCAGATCACAGACAGTATAGAAGATGGATGTAGCCACTGTGACATCACCCATTATTTTATAAAGTCCCATTTTGAAGACTCAACCTGAGCATTTTCCTTGTCGTCATCTTGATGTTTTGAACTAGATGTCCGTGCATCTTCACAATGCTTACATACTCCGGATACTGTCTTTCATGGAACAATCATTTAATTTACTCAACCACTGGTACATTCTGTTTGATAAGGCTATTGTTGCCTTGCTCCCATCTTACTCACTGATTTGCTACATTCATCAAAAAACTGTTGGAACTTATTTGAATTTGTTACTACTTTATGCAAAAGTCGTTGACTGGACTGCTGTCTTGGCTAGGACACTCTTACAAAAGAGTTTTTGATGTCTTATCCTATAGGTAAATAAAGGTCAAATCAAAACTTTCAAATATATGACCAGTGGATCTGACTGTGAAACCATCCACTCATTCTGACTGACAAATTTTTAAACATTGAGCATACAATGGACAACCCTCCTTTCTGAAGTTTTAAATGACCTTCATTTACAAAATGATTTATTTGATGTCACTGGAAATAAGTGACTGAGCCCATAAACTTTTCAGGAAAAGTCAGGGCTGAGGGCCATTTTCCCACTTCTATAGGACCACAAGTCCTTTTGCAACCACAGGTATCACCTCTAGTGCCTTATTTATAACTATCGAGAGGCATTACATGTTTGTCATATATCAACTGATGTCACAAACTTTTGTTGCTAAATATTTTTTAACAGAGTCAAAAAAAGACCATAAAAAATAAATAATTCATTAAAATATTGACACCAACAAGTAATTACTCCTGAAGATTCTCTATGAGGCTTTTTTTACTTCACTGAGTTACAGGATTTTCCCCCCAAAAAGGTGCATATAACAGTTATGTTAATACAGCATTGCTTAGCAAGTATGGCAGAAGATTATATTAAGAAACAATACATTAATACTGTATAGGTATCATATATATATGTAAGCATGGTGAAATCTGATAAAACAAAGTACTGCTGGGGCTAATGTTAAAATGGATCAGCACCACAGACATCCTTGTACAGGCACTAGGGGAAGTTACAGCATCACAAAAGGCAGAAGGATCTCCTATGTGGACTATGAATCATTAAACTTAATGTAATGAAATCTTGACCAAACTAGTCAGAAACCAGAGCTGCTAACCTCTTAACTAGCATGGTTAAAAACTGGAACGGCTGATAAATTACATTTCATTACCCCACTCTTCCACTGTTTGCTCTATGTGTATAAACCTGGTATATTGATTCAAATACACATATGGCTACATATGCAGTAGTTCCTATTAGTAGACTGCACGTTAAGATGTGCATGAAAAAGCTACCTACTGTAGAATGACAAAGCAGATAGGCTAGTCTGGTCTACTTTTTTGGCAAATGTTTGATCAAAGTATGGTTCAGTGATTTATGGATTTACTTTATATTAACACATTTACTAATGTCAGTGGAAGACAGTGAGGCACAACTCACAGTTCAAAATGCTCTGGTTCAGTAAGAAGGGTTTGTAACACTTGCTTGACCAGGCATCTTCTTCTCATAAAAATCAGGAGTTGAAAGTGTTCAATATTCTAACAATTATTTAAAATTAAGAAAAAAACTGCAACTGTATAGAACATCTCTTTCTAACATTTATGTTTACTCAAGACTACCATCAAAACTGAGGTATGAGTCTGAGAGAGTGACAAGATGTGTCATTACGCATTCAGATGGTTAAATGTTTTTATAAGACACTTTGTGTGTGTAATTTTAATGTAAATAACACCCGCAAAGGTTGACACCCAGAACACATCTTCTACTCCTCCTAAACTGCAAACATCAAATGCACTATATTAACAGGACCCTTTCAGTTGAGGTACCAGATCCCTCTCTCAGCACAGGGATTGCTCAGGAACCATGGGAACAGTAAGCATGCAGCTTGAATGGGTGATATCATGGCTCACCCTCTGCTTTGGACTATCTGCAGCTACCACTGGTATGTACACTATTGTGACACAATGAGCGCAGCATACATCAGTGTGCTAAGATGAAACTTATTCTAGCCCATTTTAGACTCAATAGAATTCAAGCACAAGTCATATTTGTCTGACATTATGATAATACATGGTTGTATCTTTCTTCTTTTTAAGTTATGGTTCAGAATGTGACCAAAATACCAATAATTACAGGTAATAATTTGCTTTTTTCAGAAATGAAAGCCATAAGAACAATTATTTACACTCAGAAATGAAATGAACAATGAGTGAGTAATAAATGTGTAATCATTTTCTTTTCTTCACAAACTAGAAGTGGGGCCCTCTCACAACATCCCTTTTTGCAGCACATGGGGAAATTACAATTTTAAGACTTTTGATGGAAAGTTCTTCAGTCTTCCCTCCACTTGCAACTACATCTTTGTATCCCAGTGTAAGGCCAGCTACGATAGTTTCAACATTCAGCTCCAGCGACAGGAGACAAATGGGGATACCACCATCAAGAAAGTCATCATGAGACTGGAAGGTGTTATTGTGGAATTAGCCAACAGTTCCATCAGAGTCAATGATCAACCGTAAGTCTCTTTTGATAATGTGACTTTTCATTTACAGCTGATGTACTAGTTTAACAGGTGACTAATGTCTTATCTGTGATGACTACCTGTGATGGTTTATTTATTGCTTCTAGTGTCAGTGTACCCTTCAGCCAGAGTGGCATATCAATCGAAGAAACTTTGTCCTATATTAAAATTGAGGCAAAGCTGGGATTGGTCTTAATGTGGAATCAAGAAGACTCCCTCTGGGTATGCTTTTTTATATACACTGATTATGAACTGAGTGAACTAATCTATAATAAATAAATTTTGTTGATTAAAATTTAAGACAGTGGCTAATTAAATTATTGTTGTTTTAATGAATCCATAAGAAATATGAAGATGGATATAAAGTTTTTGTGTTTGATAAAAATAAATCTGATACACTGTAGCATGCAGTGACCAAATTCTACCAAATTCAGCAGTGTCACTGTAACACTACTGTATGAAAAATGACTTTTGTATGCTTCAGAAATGTAAATTCAAATCTACTGTAGAAATAAAGAAAATCTTACTATTCTGTTGTAAAAACCTAATGTTTGTTAGTTTAAGGAAAACAGAAAAATTAAACTAGGAGCATAAATTTTAATATGACAGTTATTCTTAGAGATATTTTTACATTCTAGTCTAACAGAAAGAAAGACAGCTTCACTGAACTACTGTTCACAAATGGTGCCTGTCAAAACAATAATAATAAGAGATTATATCTTCCTTTCTGCACATTATTTAAATTTGATTTTTGTTTGATTATAAGATTGAGCTGGATAAAAAATTCAAGAATCAAACCTGTGGCCTGTGTGGGGACTTCAATGAAATCAAAATGAATGATGAGTTCATCAGTTTAGGTAAATACTAAACAATAAAGCTTTTGTAAAAAACCTGCTATTCACAAATCAATGTTCACACTAGCTAAAACACCATTTCCCCTTAGAAACAGGGGTTTCTTTAAGTATTGAAGATTATGGGGACAGCTGGAAAGTCAATGGTCCTGAAGAAGTCTGTGAAGCAAAGCCCTCTCAAGACACACAGACTTGTGACAATCAGGTATGTAACACTCTATTTGCTTTAAAGTATTGTACATATTAGACACAATTTTATTTAGGCACAATTAAAATAAATATTATACTTTGAATGACAGAAAGACCTCTGTGAGACCCTGCTGAAAGGACCTGCATTCCTTGGCTGTCAAGGCCTGATTGATACTGAGTCCTTCTTTAAAGCCTGTGTGAAAGATCTGTGCTACTGTAATGGGAACAGTACTTCTTGCTTTTGTTCAACCATATCAGAGTACTCCCGTCAGTGCGCTCATGCAGGTGGAAACCCACAGCAATGGAAGTCCGGAAGCATATGTGGTAAGAACAGAAACAAGAACTATGCATTTTCAATGTTTGATGTTTCCATTATCGTTAACATCAGAAAAAAATTTTAAATTTTAACTGATATTTTTGTGTTCTGAAAAGCAAACTCATGCCCCTTCAACATGGAGTATAGGGAATGCGGTAGTCCCTGTATTGACACTTGCAGCAACCACCAGAGAAGCCAAGTGTGCACTCAGCACTGCATCGATGGATGTTTCTGTCCGTCTGGTAAGTTTCCTGATTTATTGTTTATGAAATAAATACCTTTTTCAATTAGGAGTAGTACCTAACAAGTCTATAGAGACACTACTGAACGTTACTGTCGTTAAGTTAGCACCTTTATCCTGTAAATGTGTCATTGTCCTCTTAACTTGACACTCTTCAGTTAGACTTATGAAGCTAAACTGTACTGTATTCATCATGTTTGGCCAGTTTGCAATAACATGCATCGGTGGTACAATGAGCAGTTTACACTCAGCATTGGTGAAAGTTTTCAGGTACTTTACAGTGAAATCTACTCAAGGTGCTTGGTCTTATTGCAATTTTGATTTTGGACAGAAATAAGTGTATATATTTTGAAGAGTTTTTTAATGTAGCAAGACACGGTTAGAAATAATGTGTTAATTTGTACCTGCCTATACATGTACAGCTCATGCATGGTTTATGTTGTGGATAGAAATTTACTTTTGACAGAAAAATCATTATTTCAATATGTTTCTCTCAAGGGACTGTCTTTGATGATATCACACAAACTGGATGTGTCTCCATTGATGAGTGCAGCTGTCTACACAATGGCCAACTATACAGTCCCGGGGAATCCTACTCGAGGCCATGTAAAGAATGGTAATTTATTTATTTATTGTATCAAGTATGCATTCACAGCCTATGTTTTCAAGATGGCTTGGCCAGTTGAACTGACTGACTTCTGTTGACAGCACTTGTACTCAGGGAGAGTGGAGCTGCAAGACTACAGGCTGTCCTGGTATCTGCTCCATTCTGGGTGGCTCTCACATCTTCACCTATGATGATAAAATATATTCTTTCCACGGAGACTGTTCTTATGTTCTCACAAAGGTGAAGTGAAACTGAAAATAAGTCATTTTTATTCAAAAACAGGATTATAATAAATGCAAAATAGAAAAGATCATTAAGTGCATTTTGTCTTCTTAACTTTAGGAAACAAATGGGACTTTCAGTGTTCATGGTGACTTAGTCAAATGTGAAAAATCAGATAAATCAACTTGCCTTACTTCAGTCACTCTACTACTGCCAAAACATACGGTAAATATAAACCTAAAAGCATATTCATGTTGTTCTCTATGTGCAATATCTGCTGTAAAGGGTTTAGATATGTTTTTTGATGTACTTACATACTTTATCCTGCAGATGATTATGATCGAAGCCAGTGGACAGGTCTATTATAACAAAATGGTCACTCAACTTCCTCTTTTCATGGGTGAGCATTTGTTTCTTTTTTGGTGTGCCTTTTTTAATGAAGTCCCAATTCAGTCTGTTTATTCAGTGTGAAAATATTTTTCCCTCACAGATGAAATCACAATCTTTCATCCATCTACATTCTTTATTGTAATTGACACCACCTATGGGCTTGATCTTGAGATTCAGCTCACACCTGTTATGCAGGTCTACATCAAAGCCAGTGTTTCTCATAAAGGAAAACTGAGTGGTGAGTTTGGATCTTCACTGGGTTTGGATTGAAGTTTAGAGTCTAAGGACTATCTAGTTAAAGTATCGTTATCCTTATCCAGGTCTTTGTGGAGATTTTAATGATGTTGAAAACGACGACTTCAGAACAATCAGTGGGTTGATTGAAGGAACGGGTAGGACATTTGCAGACACTTGGAAGACCAAAATAAGCTGCCCTGATGTGAAAAACACACTTGGGGACCCCTGCAGTTTGAGCGTAGAAAAGGGTAGGCCACAGACATCATGTTAAATGGGTTTTTTTTTTGGTTATATTATCTCTTCTTAGTAAAAGTAAAAATGTTTTCTTTTTGTAGAGAAATATGCCAGATACTGGTGTTCCATGCTATCAGACCCAAAAGGGTTTTTTTCACCTTGCCATTCTGAAGTACACCCAGAAGACTATGAACAGGTAGGCAGTGATTTTTAGTTTTTGTGTGTACAGTCTAATCTAAATGTATATATTTTAGTTATTTTATTAGGTCTATATTTCTGCTATTCGTTAAGTCTGTTGCTGCTTCTCTCTGCAGTCTTGCATTTATGATACCTGTGCCTGTGAAAAAAGTGAAGAGTGCATGTGTGCAGCCATATCCTCCTATGTCCATGCATGTGCTGCTGAAGGTGTCTTATTCACTGGATGGAGAAACAACACATGCCGTAAGTTTAACCCAAATGTCAAATAATCAGCTGGAATAAACAATATTTGTCTCTGTTTATAGTATTTATCTGTAAGTACTCATTTTCTGTTTTTGACAGAGAAATACACAATGGACTGTCCTTCTACTTTTGTGTATGACTATCAAATGACAAGCTGTGGTCGCACCTGTCGCTCTCTTAGTCAGTCAGATTTAACATGTGAGGCAGACTTTACTCCACTTGATGGTTGCGGCTGTGCTGAAGGAACTTATCTAAATGAGAAGGGAGAGTGTGTTTCAGCCTCACAATGCCCCTGCCAGGTTGGAGACACATTGGTGCATCCTGGGCAGTTCATTAAGCTTCATGGACAAACTTGGTAAGGATTTCAAAATCTTATGTAAAAATAAAATAGAACAATGTATTACTTCAAATTTTTGGACATTTATTAGTTTTCTGATGGTAGATGGCTAACATGAAATTTGATAAAAATAGAAAATATCAGTATGTTGTATGGTGTGAAGTGCTGTACTTACTAGCTTTGTGTTAAGTTTTACTTGCAAACAATTGCTTTTGGTTTTACTATACTTGTGACACAGTATTTTATTCTATACATGTGATTTGTACATGTGTGCACTGCCCTCCAGAAGTATGCTTTTAGTGGAGTGAAACTATAGCCTGATATCAAACAATAGTCTCAGCTTGTTACTCTTTGTTTTCATCTATAATCTGACATTGCTTCCACTTGAACTGGTTTCCATTCCATTCCACTGATCAGAATCAGAATATTTTATTAATCCTGGGGGGAAATTGTATTTTGTTACAGATGTTCAGCCATATACAAATAAATATAAATTTGAAAGGCAGTAGATAATATGAGAGGTAAGAAATATGATTAAAAAATGAAAAAAAAAATGAATTGCCATTTGTAGCATAAATAACACTTAAGTTAAACATTGCACAATATGTAAAATATGAATAATTACAGTCTGAAAATGTCAAGGAGTCACAGTGAAGAGTTATGATGATTTCCTGTGGTGTTCTGTGGTGCATCTTGGTGGAATGAGTCTGCTTCTGAACGTGTGCCTGTGACTGTCCAGCACATTGTGGAGAGGGTGTGAAGGATTGTTCAATATTGTCCTGAACTTGGACGGCATCTTCCTCTCTGACACCACTGTCAGAGAGTCCAGCTCCACACCCACGATGTTACTGGCCTTGTGGATCAGTTTATTGAGTCTGTTGCTGTCCACCACTTAGTTTGCTGCTCCAGCAAACTTACAGCATAGAGGACGGCACTGGCGACCACATACTCATAAAACATCCTGAGCATCGTTTGGCAGATATTGAAGGGCCTGAGTCATCTTAAGTAAAGATGGCTCTGGGCCTTCTTGTAGATGGCTTCTGTGTGTTTAGTGAAGTCCAGTTTATTGTCAATGTGAATACCAAAATATTTTTACTCCTTCACTATCTCCATACAGACCCTGTTGATGGAAACAGGGGTCACTGGTGTTTTGGTCTTTCTCATGTCCACAACCTATTCTTTAGGCTTTGTCACATTAATTTACAGATGGTTCTGTTCACATCACATGTGCAAAGTTGTCAGCTACAGTCCTGTACTTATCTACTACTGCAGAGTCATCAGAAAACTTCTGAAGGCAGCAGGTCTCAGTGCAGTGGCTAAAGTCTGTGGTGTAGAGGGTGAAGAGAACCAGAGAAGGAAAGGAGAGAGCACCTGTGGGGCTCCAGTATTGCTGACTACATTGTCTGACACGCAGTGCTGCAGACGCACACACTGCGGTCTGCCAGTCAGGTAGTCAATTAACCAGGCCACAAGGGAGGCATCCACCTTTTCACCCAGTAGCGCCAGCCTGATGGTGTTGAATGCACTGGAGAAGTCAAAAAACATTTGTGTGGTTCTTAGCTATGATGGGTAGAAAGTCTTTAGATTTATACGATTGTGAGGTCAGAGGTCAAGCAGGCATTTCATTGATCTGCTGTTTTTTGCTTTTTTGTGGGGTTTTTGTTTTTACCTAGGAAATGCTGCAATGCCAACCAAAGCAGTCCTCTCAATTTCCAAGTGTTCACTGAAGTGTCTGAAACAAGGCAAACATCTGAAAGTTAAAATTCTGGCAAAACTTGTAGTGTACTGAAGAACGTTATTATTCAGCAGATGCATTTTAGCTTGTGAAATTCATCGGGATCATTAGGGGGGTTGTGCCAGAAACATTTACTCTGGACTCAGGCAAAAAAATTGATATCTTACAGTGGCAGTCAGTCAGGTCAAGCAAGGCAAGCACTCCTTGTCTAGTGAAATCTAATCTTTTGGTTTCATGAGGAATGCATCCATACCTGGCATACCTTTTATGAACTATGTCTGTCAGTTTTAGCTGGTTTAGCCAATTTTGACACATGCATATGTTGTATCACTGTACGCCATATTTTCCATTGGCAAAATTAAGAAATAACACGAGCAAAAGAGAAAAAATATTTCTCAGTATGTGCTTCCATGTCTATGTGGTATTTTCTATCATATTCACCAAAATATAAAAGGCCTGTGACTTTTTGGTGACTTGTAATGTTTTCTGATGGGCATAGCATTAGACAGGCTAACCTCCATTTGACCATAATAAAAAGCCTTCCGTCTTTTCTTTGCATGCATTGTGTTAAAGCCAGGCTTTTAAAAAAGTGCATGTACTGCAAAGCCAGCAAAAATGTGGGACATTGTCTCATGATGTGGGATGGGGGTCAAGGAGCCAAAATGCTGTGCAGTCCCACATAAAGAACATCTTGTCACCCTGATTAAGACTTACCAAAGTGAAAGCAGTCTTTCTCTTTATATGTCAAACAGCATCTGTCCTATAAAAGATCTCCCATCCATCCTGTAAATTACTGTCGTCGTGTGGCAGGAGTTGTCTTTTGTCTCTGGAAGCAGGCTTGACTGGAGCCACTGAAATCTAGTTTCTGTCATGTTCATGGGTGTGTCTATGTGCCTTTAGCAAAGGCTGAGGCAAGCTGGGAGACCAGCAGCTTTTGTTTGTGCATGTGTATTAGGCATAAACCTGTGGTCTTTGACAGGAGGCTGATGGGAGCCAAGCTGCTCCTAGCTCTGCTTTCACTGGTCTGAGAATTACCAGTTATCAATTATTGTCTGCACAATATTGTACACATGAACAGATATGTCTGGAAACAGAGGTAGCACTAGCAAGTAAAGGAGAAAATTACTCTGTGATTTATCACCTTAATAGATGAATATTCTCTTTTGAATCACTTTGGCCAACATTTGTGATGTAGAGGAGTTAGAGTGCACTGTGAAGAAACTTTTGATAACTTCTTTAGCACATTAGCAAGGAAAGTCTTTATGATGGAGAGGGGACATCAACTTCTACCATATCTGGTAGCAAGCAACAGGAAAGTTGAACAGTTGCATGCTGCCCCAGCATTTTCAGATTAGAGTTTATGAGAACTCTTGTGGTTGATTGAATGTTTAATCAGCTGTTTTGCTATTACACCACATTAATTTTTCATTAATATTTGAATCCCCTGTAGATATTGACAGTTAATCATGCCACATAGTGCTCAAACCTTATATTCCCAAAAGTTAGGGATATGATGGAATCATCAGCGCCACTACCACAAGTCCTTCACTGCAAGTTCTTCACATCATGGCGACAGCAAAAAAATATTTGATGCAGGATTTTGAGTTTTGGCACACTGATAGACCTCCATGAGATATAAAACTAATTACATTTTCAGCCCCTTTAGAAATATGAATTCATCATTAAGCATAAAATTTTCACATTTTTAGAAACGAAAACCAAATTGATCATATCATCATAAACATGTATGTTGCCATCACTGTCTATTTTTGCTGTGGCTGAAATTGGTTGAAAAAAATGAACTGATGAGGGATATTATGGAATCAACTTCTTTGCTGCATATTTTGGTTTTTATTATCCCATTTTCATTAAAAAAATAAATAAATAAATTGACCATGGCATCTTGCTTGGTTCATGAAGAAACTGGAGCTTTTCAGGAATACGTGAAACCAAAAAATGAACGAGCCTGTGGTGACCACTGGCTATTGCATTTTTTTAATATACTTAATAAACTTTTTAAAATCGAGGTGTAGATGCTTTTCTGAGCTCATTAAAAGCTGTTTTTAAAGATACGTGGTCCTCACAGGAAACCACACTACAAAAATTTGATTTTATAGGATATGATGCCTTACCATAGAATAAACTGAATACAAAGTATTTAAACTGAGCTCAACCTTAAACATCTGCAGCAGTAATAATGATCCATACTGAATAGGAGCACTTTTCTTTATAAGTACTTTCACTTTTGATACTTTAAATAAAATTTGTCAACGATCCACAGTTCATGTGTAGCGCTGTGTTTTCATAGTGTGGTCTCTGCTTGCCTTTCTGTAAAAATCACTACACACCACTAATATCTTGACATTTGATTGGACTGATAAAATGGATCTCTCTTCTCTGTCTTGCCTGTCTTTCTTTTTATTTCAGCTCCTGCCATGGTGGAAAATTAAGCTGTTCAGGAAGCAAAATAATTGAATGTAGGTACAAAGTATTCCAAATCATTCCTTCCACAGAAAAGCAAAGTATTTGTAATTGAAAACATAAAGTGGTATCCTCTGTAACTTGTCGTCATTGTTCACAGCATGCACAGAGCCTACGGTTTTCTTCAACTGCTCAAATGCAAAGCCAGGTGAAAAGGGATCTGAGTGCCAAAAAAGCTGCCAGACACTGAATGCACAATGTGTAAGACTAAAAAGCTGGTTCATGACTGGTACACATGTACACTAATGCATATATATGCTGTATTATAATTATTTACTAAATATATTGCTATTATTCTGCATAGGTCAGTACACAGTGTATCTCAGGATGTGTATGTCCTGATGGCCTGCTGTCAGATGGTAATGGAGGCTGTATAAAGGAGGAGGACTGTCCCTGCCCATATAATGGAGAATCCTATAAACCTGGCCAGTCTGTGAAAGTTGACTGCAATACTTGGTGAGCTTCCTCGTTTTTCCATGTCCTGGTTAACTAAAGAGTACAAAAATAAATAATGCGATCTAGTGCTGTGACAGTTCACATTTGTTATGATCCTTTGGAATTAGTGATATTTAACCTAAATTCATATGTTATTTCAAATCTTAGCACATGCAAAAACAGAAACTGGGAATGCACAAATCATGACTGTGGCGGAACCTGTACCATATATGGAGAAGGGCATTACATCACCTTTGATGAAAAGAGATTTGTCTTTAAAGGGGACTGTAGCTACATCTTCACACAGGTATAGTGCAAACTTATGTTTAGTCTTTGTGACCTTTAAAAGTCAGTCTTTTGGTACTGAAATCAGTATCTTCCAGGATTCCTGTGGAGGTGCTGACAATGGTACCTTCGAAGTCCTGATTGAGAGCATCCCCTGTGAAACAGCTGAAAGCATCTGCTCCTTTGGAATCAAGCTCCATTTAGGGGTGTGTGTATTGTAGTTACTTAAAATCTCAGTACATGTATACAGTGAGTTACAGTGCATACTTCACTTGAAATTATTTTTATGCCACATGGGATGATAGTTAATAGTTATAACTGATATCTGATTTTCTTTTATTTCTTTTTTTGAATGGAGCATCCTTCTGAATGTATTAAGTTTACTTAAGTGCTAAAAATGACTTTACATAATTGCTAATAAGTATGTTTTGTTATTTTCAGAACACTGTAATCCATCTGTCAGAGGAAAACATCAAAGTCCTAAAACAAAACAATGGGGAAGAAATACCCTATCAAGTCCACACTATGGGACTGTATCTTGTTGTTGAGGCAAAGAATGGTCTTGTTGTCATTTGGAATAAGAAGACAACCCTCATGATCAAGCTCAGATCCGCATTCAAGGTACGTGAGTAGATGTACAGTTTTATTTTTTTGAAATGTTAATGCAGTTGCTAGTTTGCATATTGATTAACTGATTTTTATCTTATCCTAGGGCAAAGTCTGTGGTCTATGCGGAAATTTCGATGGAAATATCAAGAATGATTTGACCACCAGAAATAAAGAAGTTGTGGTTGATCCCCTTCTGTTTGGAAACAGCTGGAAAGCCTCACCTACCTGCCCAGATGCAAAAACTCAAGAAAATGCCTGCAGTCTGTACTCGCACAGGCAAGCATGGGCAATGAAACACTGCAGCATTATCAAGAGTGATGTATTTGCTGTCTGCCATTCAAAGGTATGGTTTTATGTATTTAACTATTGCAGAATATTATTCACTTATTACTTGCATTTACAAATATTTCTTCCTAAAAGGTGGAACCCCAAAGCTATTATGACGCGTGTTTGAGAGACACATGTGCCTGCAATACAGGAGGGGATTGTGAGTGTTTCTGTTCAGCTGTAGCAGCCTATGCAGCAGCCTGTAATGAGGCAGGAGCTTGTGTGAGGTGGCGAACTCCCACCATTTGCCGTGAGTATTTTGTTTTGTTTCTGTGACAATATATACAAAATAATTCAAATTATGATGATTATCATGAAAATCGAGTTCATTACTATTTAATTGTTTGTATTAATGTTACTTTTTTGTTTCATTAGCTCTGTTCTGTGATTATTACAACCCTGATGGAGAGTGTGAATGGCACTATGAGCCTTGCGGAAGACGATGCATGAAGACATGCAGAAATCCCTCAGGAGTATGCTACAATCAACTTCCAGCATTAGAAGGTATAAGAAAAAAGGGATAGTTTATGCATTTTTAGGCTTATAACTATAGAGATGGAGGTCATTGACCATGCATGCTCTTTTTACGTAAAGTCAATAATTTAATCAGAATACGCTTAAACTTTAGTGGCGACCTATTCTGATCATTTTTATCCATCCATCCATCCATTTTCTTCCATATATCCATTTCAGGGTTGCGGGGGGTTGTTTTTTCCATGTTCTCCCCATGCCTGCATGGGTTCTCTCCGGTACTGTGGCTTCCTCCCACAGTCCAAAGAAATGTATGTGGGTTAGGTTAACTGGCAATTCAAAACTGGGAATAGGTGCTTATTTCCATCCCCATATTTTATTTCTTCAACTCAACCAGAGTACCTTTACGTGTTTCATATTTAAAATTTTTTCTGAGCTTTGGTGCATCCCCTTCTTTTCATCCACTGTCTGAAACAAGCTGTTTAGCTCCCATATGCTTCCCTTTAAGAAATTTCCTTATGACTGGCTGCCCCTCACAAGAAAAACCACCTTGTGGGGCTGCTGTTCACACAGAGCTGTGTTCTTGACACAGACATTTTAAAGCTATCCTCTCTCATTAATATCATATGAAGTCAAGAGAGGAAAAAAAAACTGTCTGAAGCCTAACCTTTTGGCTCACAGAGATGACTTGCACATATACTGACTACATTGTTACCATGTTTAATGTGAGCATCCACCAACAGTATATATTTGAGAGGAAATACAATCTCAGTTCCAAGAAGATTGGGACACTACATAAATATAAATGAAAATGATTTGCTCATTTCACAAACCAGTATTTAATTCACAAAAGAACATAAAAATATATCAAATGTTGAAATTGAGACATTTTACTTTATGATTACAAAACACACCTAGCTAGAATTTAATGGCAGCAACACATCTCAAAAAAGTTGGGACAGGGTCACATTTACCACTGTGTAGCAACCCCTCTTCTCTAACAACAGTCCATAAACATCTGGAGGATAAGGCGATCAGCTGCTGCTTTGGAAGAGGATTGTTGTTCCATTCTTGTTTAATATAGAGTTCCAATTCCTCAACAGTGCTGGGGTTTCTTAGTGCTGTATTTTGCATTTCATGGTACATGAATACAATTTTTGGCATTGATGGTACCCTTTCACATGTTCAAATTGCCAGTACCACAGGCACTAATGCATCCCATCAGTGCAGGCTTTTGAACTGAGTGCTGACAACAAGCCAGATAGTCCCTTTCCTCTTTAATCCAGAGAACACAGAATCTATGATTTTCAAAAAGAGTTTCAAATTTTGCTTTGTCTGACCCTACAATAGTTTTCTTCTTTGCCTCAAGTCAATTTTAAATGAGCTTTGACCCAGAAAAGAAGCAGCATTTTGGGATCATGTTCACATGTGGCTTCTTCTTTGCAATGACAGAGCTTTAACCAACATTTGTGAGTGACAAGGCAAACTGTGTTCACAGTATGCAGCATCCCAACCTTATGGTATTGGGGTTGTGAAGAAAAGCATAACAGGCCCCATTAAACTGTGTTTACGTTTGTCTTTGTATTTAATATTCTTTGAACTCTACCTTTCAGAATTGTTTGCAAAATTAAGCTAGACTTCCTGCTGGTAACTGTTTTGGATGAGTTTTAATAATTTACCATTAAATTAAATTTTTAAGGCTGCTACCCAACTTGCCCACCTGACCGACCTTATATGGAAGAAGTCACCATGAAATGTGTGTCAGAGGAAGAATGTGGATGCTATGATGATGAAGAGAATCATTATAAGGAAGGGGAATTTATTCCTTCAAGAGAAAACTGTTACAAATGGTAGGACACTTTCAATCATACTAATGCTGCAAGTGTTGGAAAACTTAATGATAACATTTATACTTCTTAAAAACTGACATGATAAAATGTTTACATTGCTGTAATGTGATATGGTTAAAACCATTTTATCATAGCACTTTAAATACTGTAAACATTTCAAAAATAAAGAAATTGTTTCCAAAATAACTTTCAAAATGGATGGTAAACAAAAGCAATGCAGGTAAATAACTGTATTCAATTTTATTACTCATACGTTTATTCAAGTTATACCTTTAATGTTTTTTCTCTCATTCTTCTTTCAGTCATTGTTCTTCAACAAAAATGGAGTGCGCATATGATGTCACAGGTGAGTAATACATACATAATACTCAAGACTGCTGCTGTGATTAATGTGTGTGTGTGTGTGTGTGTGTGTGTGTGTGTGTGTATATATATAATATGTATATGTGTGCGTGAATATACTGAAGCAAAGATTTCTGCATTACTTTCTCTTGCAGTTTGCACTTGTTTCTACAATGGCAATACCTACAACTATGGAAACAAAGTCTATGAAACACATGATGGAGATAGAACCTGTATCACCGCTATTTGTGGAGAAAATGGAAATATTACAAGAATTATGGAGCCTTGCACACCAACTCCAACTGCCCAGATCACAACAACACCCTTTACTTTCACTACAAATGGTAAGAAAAACGTATAAGTCCAAGATTGTTCTTCGGTGGATTCAAACTTTGCTAAGACAAACTGATGGTAAAATATTGTATTTTTTATAACCGTTACAGTAACAACAACACAGAGACCCACCACAACAAGTCAAATCAGTCCTACTGTTACAACTATGGCTGTTACAACACTTTTGACCATCTCAACACCGAGACTGTCAACAGGATCTAAAACAACAGGATTGATATCATCATCAACCTCTCCGTCTACAGAAAAATCATCAACAACATCAACCACAGAAAAACCCACCACCACAACAACCACAGAAACACCCACTACTACAATGCAAAGTCCAACTACAACAATCACAGAAACACCCACTACTACAACACCTCATGACTGCTATATTTGTCAGTGGTCAGACTGGAGTAGCAAAAATTATCCTGGTGATACTCCAGATGGAGGAGATTATGAAAATATTACAAATATTACTGATGTGGACTTCAGTGTTTGTGCAAAACCCTTGGAAATCCAATGTAGGGCAAAAGCTTACCCAGACATTTCACTGGAGAACATAGATCAAAAGGTAACGTGCAGCCCAAAGGATGGACTAATTTGTCATAACAAAGACCAAGGTGTGCCTCCTAAATGTTATGACTATGAAATTCGCATAAGGTGTTGCCAGTATATTAGTGGGTGTACCACAACAACAGAAACAGCCACTACAACAGAAGAACCCACCACCACAACAATCACAGA
>VUQH01054907.1:0-20912 GCA_015106775.1 Etroplus canarensis | reverse complement strand
AGCCTCTCGAAGCATTTCATCACGATTTTTGTGAGTGCGACGGGACGATAGTCATTGAGGCAGGAACCGTAGACTTCTTGGGCACAGGGATGATGGATGTCGTCTTGAGGCACGTTAGGATGATGGAGCTGCTCAGCGAGATGTTGAAGATGTCAGTGAAGACATCTGCTAGCTGCTCTGCACACTCCCTGAGCACTCTGCTAGGAATGTTGTCTGGTCCAGCAGACTTCCATGGGTTGACCCTGCACAGAGTTTTCCTCACGTCAGCCGTGGTGAGACAGAGCACTTGGTCATCCGGAGGAGGGATGGATTTCCTCGCTGTTGTGATGTTTTGTGCCTCAAACCGAGTGTAGAAGTCATTCAGCGCATCTGGGAGGGAGGCATCACTGACACAAGCAGATGACGTTGTCCTGTAGTTGGTGATCGCCTGGATGCCCTGCCACATGCGCCGGGAGTCTCTGCTGTTTTGGAAGTGGCCATGGATTCTCTGGGCATGTGCGCGCTTTGCCTCTCTGATGGCTCGGGACAGTTTGGCCCTAGCTGTTTTTAAGGCCGCCCTGTCTCCTGCTTTGAAGGCTCTCTTGACTTCAGAAGAGCACGCACTTTTGCAGTCATCCACATGCTTTCTGACAAAGGAAGGACTCCAAAGCCCAGACCTGATTTGGTTGGATATGATTATTGTTCAAACTTCACCTGGTGCTGTGGTTCAACCAGTGTGTCATGACCATGGTGAGGTGCTGGACTCAAATGGGATAAAAAGGTTAACAGAGTTTATTGTAGAGGCAAATACACACAATGACAGGTTATTGGAATGTGCAGGTAATGTAGAGGCAGGCTGGTGCAGTGAGGGAGCTTAGCCAGAGCTCGCAGGGGTGAACAAAGTTGCTGGAGTGAAGGTTAATTTGAGGTTTCTGAATGGCAGATGAGCAGAGTTCCAAAACACTCAAGGAGCAGCATCAGGTAAACCCATACAGCGATCAACATCAGAGGACTCAACAATCTGGCACCAAAGCAGAGCTCAGGGTTGCCTTATAGCAGGCCTTCAATAATGACCGCATGCATGACAGGTGTGGAGCAATCACCCTCCAGGTGAGAGGGGCCCAGAAACTGGGCCAGTCAGCAGTTGCTCCTGATCAGCCACACCCACTGCAACACACAGACAGGAGACACAGAAGGGGAGGGGGAGACACAGAGAGAGACAAAGACAAAAAGGCAGAGCGACCAGGAGGCAGGGGACTATGATACAGTGCTGCTAATGAATATAAAAACACTTTTTTCCCCTTTAAATATCAGTGAGTATTCCTCTTATTCAGAAATTGGACCAGTGTCTCAACCTGTTCTTGTGTTTGTCTTGTAGAGCCGGTGAAAAATGCAACAATCATCTATTCAGGTCCAGAAGAGCTCTTTGAGGGGGAGGTGCTGGAGCTACATTGTAAACTCAGCGCCGGAAATCATGTTTCCTACAAGTGGCTGTTCAATGGTCAGCACATCTTCCCATCTCCCTCTCACCGTGTTGCAGACAGCCAGCTCACAATCAGCAGGTTAGTTAAATACTATGACAGCTGGGATAGGCTCCAGTGCCCCCTGTGACCCTGAACTGGATAAGTGGATGGATGGATGGATGGATGGATGGACAATCCAGCATTTTGGATGTAGTTGTTAAGTTATGTATATTGTCTGTATCTTGTTACATAATATAAGCAGCTGCATCTGGTTTCATTTCTTTTGAGCCTTTGGAAATAAGGATTATTTATTTTTTTTAAAATAGTTGTCATTATATCACTGAAAAGCAGGGGTATGATGGAATCATCAGCACTGCCATCACTGCCTTGATCACCACCATCGCCACTGCTGCCGCTACAAATCCTTCATGTCATTGTGATAGCACAAAAGCTATTTAATGCAGGATTTTGAATATTGGCACAGTGCTAGACCTCCATGAGATCCAGAACTGATAAGATTTTCAGCCTTTTTGAAAACACAGATTCATCTCTAGGTGGCATGGTGGCATTATCTGTTCCATTTTTTTACATTTTTAGCCATCTCCCTGACTATTTAATGATCTGCGTGAAACAGAAACCAAATTGAAGGTGGGGTCATACATTTTCATGGCGACACAATGTCGTGTCTCCCTTCATTGCTGTCTGCTGGTGCCACTGCTGAAATCAATTAAAAAAATGCCCATTTTAGCCATATCTCTGGGACTTTTCATCCAATCTGTGTTCAACAAAAAACAAAGTGATCATGAGATCATATACTTTCATGGTGATACCATGTCACCGTTGCCACTACAAATGCAAAAACTATTTGACACAGAGTTTTAAATTTTGGCACAGTGAGAGACCTCCGTGAAATCTGAAATGGATTAGATTTCGAGCTATTTAGAAAATATAGATTGTCCCACAGGTGATGCTTTCTGTAAATTTTTCTTTCCTTTTTTTCTTTTTTCACATTTTTAGCCATATCTCTGTAACTATTGATCTGATCTATATGAAACAAAATCCAAACTGATTGTGGGATCAAAAACTTTTATGGCGACACTATATTGTTTCTGCTACTATTGTGGTCTGCTGTTGCTGCGGCTAAATTTGGTGAAAAAAAATTTGTCAGTGATATTATCGAATGAACTCAACTGCATTGGTTCTTAATCATCCACTTTGCATTTAAATAAAAGAATAAAACAGAAGAAATTGATCGTGGCTTCTAGCCTCACATCACATCAAACGGGTTCAGGTCTTGTCCGTATTCATGAAGACGTGGATGTCACAGTTCATGGATATGACAAGTATGAGGACCATGACTCCACAGCCAGACAGCGTGAACAAAAAGTGAGCCAAATTTATTGGCTGATAAAATTTCATAAAAATTAACAAAGTCTATAGAACACAAACCTAGGCTTGAAACAAAGGGAGCTGGAACACACACTGAAGAGGGAGACCATAAACAAGACCATGAACTAACAACAGGACAACTGAGCAAAGGAGAGGCAAGGGTATAAATATACATGAAACCAGAAACATGAGGGTGAGGAGCACAGGTGAATCAAGGCCAGGAAGCAACTCTAGATGTAATGCATGAAACATAACTGGTATCAAAGTAAAACAGGAAGTGAGAAACATAACTGAGAACGCAGACATAAGACAGCTTGTAGAAAGGCATAAACACAAGAGTAAACTGATAAGAGTCAAAACACAAAGAGACTAGAGACAAAATACAATAAGAACAAAACCTCAAAACTGAACACCAGAAACAAAGACAAGGGAAAAAGGAAATACTCAAATAAACTACACACAGACTAGACACGAGAAGACACAAAGAAGACATTAAAACCAAACTCAAGGAAACAAACTCAAATTACATTGTAAACAGTAAACTAGAACTCATATGCAATATGAATATAGAGAGCAGGAGAGAACAAAGTGCAACAAGAACAGAGGATCAAATCCTAACTGATGGATCACAATAAACCATAATAAAAATAGATAAAAAAGGCATTATCAAAATATACAAAACTAGAAAACAAAGTCCAAGGACCATGACACTAGGGCTTTTCAGGAATATACCTTTAGTGGTCGCACAGTGACTGCAGGCAGCAAGTTCCTAAATGGTTAATGCAATCCTTTTGTTAAACCCTTTGTATTAAAGCTGAAAGTCTGCGCTTTAATTACATCTTGATTGTTTGATTTAAAATCTACAGAGGTGGTGTACAGAAGAAAAATTACAAAAAAGTACCATTGTGACCTACAACTTCATTTAGTTTAGCTTGATGTACACTACCGCTCAAAAGTTTGGGATCACTTGCAAATTTCATTGTTTTCCAAAGAAATACACATTTTCCATGTACCTTTCGGCTACTCCCTTGTATTCTCCATCAAGGGGTCACCACAGTGGATTAATCCACATTGGTAATTTGGCAGAGGTTTTACATAACCTGTGTCACCCTCAGAACTACTTCTAAAGACAGCGGCTCCTACGAGTGTGTGGCTACCAATGTCTTCAACCAAACAGTCTTCACTGCCAGCAGCAATGAACTTTTAATCACAGTCAAAGGTTAGTTCAAATTTGTGGGAATAAACCCTCCTGTTGTTTTTATGTAAATTTAAAATGGTTTATGTTACCTACAGTTCAACAAAATAAAATAATCATTTTTCCTGTTCCCTCAGACTTGGTTTCAACCCCTGACATCTCCTTCACTGTGTTAAAGGAAGGTTCACAAAACTATTCTGCCATGGTCACCTGTCAGACAGCACAAGGAGCTCCGCCTATTACCTTCTCACTGTACAATGGGTCAAAGCTGGTCGCCAACATGTCAGTGGAAGAGAGACATGCTAAATTTAAACTTCCTTTGGTCTTGGACCAGCATTTAGGATTTTTCCAGTGCCAGGTGAAAAATGGAGAACCGACCCTGCACAGTCCGTCGTTGCCTTTGCATGTTGGTATGTGTTTAAAATTGTTAACTGTGGTACACATCGCTTTTTATAATGATAGTCCATTTGTATTCACATCTCTTTTCAATCCATACTGTCCAATAGTACCTGTTGGTGGGCCTGTGACGATGCATTATGAATACAATAGTGGAGAAAACTATGACATCACTGGCCTGAAGTTCTTCTGCAAAGCAGCAAAGGGATCTTATCCACAGTACAAGTGGTTCCTCAATGAAACCCTTCTAGAGGATCGAGGAAGCTTCTACTATGTGGTCAACGATCCACCAAAACAGTCTATGCTCCAGCTTTCTGTAGGAAGGAGCAGCGCTGGGACATACTACTGCAAAGTATCAGACAGCTTTGACAATGCCACTGCCATAAGCAGTAAGAAGCGCTATTTGGATAAAGAAGGTACAGCTGATCCCCTGCTGTCACTTTGGGTAAAACTTTGAGATGGTTGCTTGAATCCTCTCTTTGCCATCTGTCTTCCCGTTCTAGTGTTGAACCGCCTTCCTGACTTTGTGGTGGCAGTTGTTTTTGGATGTTTCACATTCTTGATCATGCTGGTGTCTGGTTGCTGTTACTTTGGAGTGATATTCAGTGAGTACAGAGGCTATTTTCATTTGGTGTTGCACTTCCTCATTTGCTACTGAGAAATAACACTCTTCACTCTTCTTTCAGGGTGGAGACAGTATGGAGAGAAGTCTCTGTGAGTTACTTCTTTGTTTAATTCTGATACTTTGATGATAGCGACTATAAAGTTGTTACATCCTCCCATAAAGTGAACTGTGCTACTTGCAAATAATATTTTTCTCTGTCTGCAAAAGAATATGTCAGTGCTTAATCCACTACACGCCACTGAAAGAAACAATGGAGGATACTAAATAACAAAGTACAATGGGCATCTTCCTGTTTTCCTTTTTCAGCCCAGCAGCTTTTCAAGAAAAAGACAAAAACAGCAACAAAGAACAGAAAATTTGAGTTTGGATATTTGTTTGTCAATGAGCTAGGAGGAAATTTCTGAATCCTTAATTGCTGTTAGCTTTAACTGACAGGAGATGTGTGGAGTCAAAGTTGAGCTGGGGGTTTGGTTGTGTGGTACTGTGGTTTGTGAATTTGGCCGACTGGGTCAACAGGCCTAAATATTTTTAGGATAAAGGAACTGACGCATATCGTACCCAGCTTAGGTTATACAAAACAAGACACGTAATGGTGTTGAATCATTTTCACCATGAAAGGGTCAACTTTCACCAGGCCAAAAGCAGTTTAAGATGTGAATAGTACGTGTAAAATATAAAAAATAAAATAAACATTAAAAACTGATGAAACATTTTATTAATTTAACTGTCAAGTAAAGTCTTTTCTAAATTTAATCCTGCTGAATAACAGTGTAAATGTTGATGCACACGATTTTAATTCTATTTTAAGATCACTGCATTTTAAAAAACTTTTTAAAATTCAATCATGTTTTGGGATTTTTCATTACATTTAAACATTTCACAATCAAACAAACTCTCTAAATCAGATATAAACAGTCATTTTTACACTATATGGGCAAAAGTATTGGGCCACACTTCGTAATTGCTGAATTCAGGTGTTTCATTCAGTCTCATTGCCACAGGTGGATAACATTGAGCACCTAGCCATGCAGTCTGCATGGCTAGGTGCAGACTGCATGGCTTAGCTTGGTGCATGACTGAATTAGCTTGGTGTGGAAGAACTCTTTCACATTTGTGAAAGAACTGCTTGTTCTAAAGAGCTCACCCTCTTGGATATTCCAGGATCAACTGTAAATGGTATTATTGCAAAGTGGAAGCATTTAGGGACCACTGCAACTCAGCCCTGAAGTGGCAGACCATGTAAAGTTACAGAGAAGGGTTACTGAGTGCTGAAGTGCAGAGTGTGCAAAAGTCAACAATGCTCTGCTGATGCAACAACTGCAGAGTTCCAAATTAGGCACTTCATGGTATGGGTTTCCATGGCCAAGCAGCTGTATGAAAGGTTTACATCACCAATCATGATGCCTAGTGTCAGATGAAGTGGTGTAAAGTATGCTGCCACTGGATTCTGAAGCCATGGAAACATGTTTTGTGTAGTGACAAATCATAGTGTTAGGTAAGGCCCTTTTCTGTTGCAACATGACTGTGTTCCAGTGCACAAAACAAGGTCCATAAAGGCATGGCTGAATTAGCTTGGTGTGGAAGAACTCGACTGGACCACACAGAACCCTGACCTCAACCCCACTGAACACCTTTTGGATGAACCTAAAGAGAAATTGCGAGCTAGGTCCTCTCATCCAACATCAATGCCTGACCTCACAAATGGTCTTTTGGATAAATGAGCAAAAATTCCCAGACACACTCCAAGATCTAATTTGTAGGTGGCCAAAGACTTTTTTTGGTATGGCTTAATTTTGTCTCGTATATTTTTCTTCAGGTTGCTCTGTACAAACAAAGCAACAATGATCTTTCGCTTCTCAGTCATTTCATACTGTGAGAACTTAAGATGGATGTAGCCACAGTAATGTCAGCCGCTGGTTTGTTAATTTATATTTTGCATTGCAGCCAAAGCAAACTTGGGATTTTGAAACCAGAAGTGACCATATTAGGACAAGAAGATAGAGTGTCAAGTTATCGGCTAACATTAGCAAGCTTGGTTAACACGCTTGTAGAGAACCCAATATGGCAAACACAGCTGAGAGTTCCAGTTCAATGATTATTAGCTGAAGTATGCCAAGCAGCTACAGACTTAGTCACCAACCACCTGTCACTCACAGAAGCCATACTCCTAATAATAAATACATTCAAAACAATTTTTAAAAAAAATTAAAAAACATCACTGTATAGTTTTTACTATTGAAACAAAAACTGTTTGTACCAGGCTGTAAACATTTTTCTTTCTGCTGTAAACCTGGGCAATTTAAAATGGGAATCTATAGCTGCTGACTCTCTCTTGCAGACAGCCTCTAGTGGACATTAGAGGAATTGCAGCTTGGGGGTGGGGATTTGTATGGAACTTTAAATGTCTGTTATTGCAGCTTTAACACACTTAGTCATTCTTAAGATAGGTCATTAAAATTTTATCCATTTTCAGGTGGAGCCTGGGGATGGAGAGAAATAAACCTGCATTCGAGGGAGAGCTGGTTAGTCAGTATTTCTGTATTTCATTCACTGAGACCTCCAGCTTATTATTTCACCATATATCTCCTAAAACAGTTGGTGTCCTATGATAATCTTCTACTGTAGGATTTGTCTGCTTACAATGAGGATCTTGAGCTGCTGAAAACAGCTAGAGAGGATGAATTTGATCAGGTGAGAGCAGATGAATTTCTTCCATCATCTGGTTAGTTATAAACAAATAGTTAAAGTCCTCTGTTTGTGCTCCCCTCAGGTATCTGAAGCCTCTGTGGACGAATGGCCCCAAATTCAGAAGTGCAGGGCACAAGGGGACTTTGAAGGATGATCCAGCTGAATGAGCCATGTGGATAATAGCTGTATAACTACAGTCTGTTGTGGTGAAATAAACATTTGCTTGTGATGTTATGTGCTGCTGTGTCCTTTCAGTATGAATGCTTGTATTGTTTATCTCTAAAACATTTTGATGCAGAGGTTACTTCAGGGCTGCCAATTTCATTTTGGTTCAAGGGCCACATACAGGGCAATGCGATATCAAGTGGCCAGGCCAGTGAGTCGCTTTAAAAAATAAAAAGAAAGAATGCACAAGAAAATTTACAGATCACTGGAAAAACACAAAAACAATAATAGTTTTTTTAACCTCTTGAATCATTAAATGACCCCGCAGATTCATGTATGACCCCAGTAGTATTAAATATTTTATCTGTCAGAATGTCTGCTACCTTGAATTTGTCATTATGCTTCTCCTATAGCTTTTCATATAGTTTTACAGGAATTAGTCCACTGGTGTGCAAGGATTAAGAAAAGTTATGTGAGGTTATTTATGACCACTGAAAAATATGTATTTTGATTTCAGTGCAATTTTCCTCTTCTAATGACTAAATCATTACATTATCATGAGTAATTTTGCAAAAAAATTGTGTGTGTTAAATACAAGATGCAAGATGCGTGTTTAGAGTTTGTATGAGACACTGGCATTGAAGTAATAAAGTAATGAAAAAACAGCTTGAGTGTCTTGACTTCAGTGTAATTTATTGTTGATCGAAGTATTACAATGTCATCATGCATTTATATTTTGGTGTTAAAATGATGATAGTATACTGTAATACATAAGTAACTCAAACATATTTATGTCTGAGAATGTTTCTAGTGTTACTGAAATGAAAGAATTTTGTAAGTTTTGTAAGAAGTAACAATGATTGTCAAAATAAAGTATGTTTTGTTTGTATAGTTTGTTTTCGCACTAAATTTTGCAACAAAATATAAAGCATGTACACAAATTTGAAAACAAATAGAACATTTTAGAATCTGTGTCACAGATAAAGGAAAAGTATACAGTCAAGTGAAGAAGAAAGTTTTAAGAGGGTAAGTAGTAGCCAGATACTGCTAATCAATTGCATTTGATTAACAGATCATCAGCAAGTGTAACCACCCCTTTAAAAGCACAAGTTTTCTAGAGTTTGTTGGTCTGGAGCATTCAGGTGTGTGTTAATACAATGCCACAATCTTCATCCCAGCAAATTCACCCTAAGGTCAGACCGTGCAGTGTTCAATGCAATTACAAAAAACCCAAGAGCTATATCTCAGACTTTACAGGTCTCAGCATGTTAAATGTTTATGTTCATGACAGCACAATTAGAAAAGGACTGAACAACTATGGCTTGTTTTTAAAGGTTGCCAAACATGGCAGCAAAGCTTAGGTTTGCATTTGAACAAACCACAAGACTTCTGGAATAATGTCCTTTGGATAGATGAGAAATAGAGGTGTTTGGCCATAATATAACAGCACCACATTTGTCAGATACCAAACACAGTATGTCAGCATAAATACCCCATATCAACTGTCAAGCATGGTTGTGGAGGGATTATGATTTGAGCTTATTTTTGGAGCCACATGACCTGGGCACTGAGTTGACTTTGAACTCCTCTGTAAACCAAAGTATTCTAGAGTTAAATGTGAGGCCATCTGTCCAACAAGCTTCAATGAACTGAAGCAACATTGTGAAGAAAAGTGGGTCAAAATTTCTCCAGAATAATGTGAGAGACGGATAAACTCATTCAGAAAACAGTTATTTCAAATTGTTCCTGTTAAAGGTGGTTGTACAAGCTATTGAATCATAAGCTGTAATTAATTTTTCAATACCTGCATAGAGTCAACGGAAAAAATTCTTTTTCACATGACTACAGGTAGGTCTATGAGAAACCCAAATAAAGTGATTGAAAAAATATTCCTATATTAAATACAGTGGGGTCATAAGTGACCATACCCTCTCTTTTTAATCAGCTTGTCTGCTTGTTTCTAAAGCCATTTTTAACTTTATGAATTTTCTATCCAGTGCAGTAGCTGGGATGTAAGACAGTGTATTAGGGCCATCGAATGTAAAAAAAATTATAAAATAAAATGAAATAAACAGTTGGGGTGGGGGGTATATTTTTTAGAAGAAAGTGGCAAATTTTCAAGTAAACACTAACAAATTTAACAGAAAAAAATGTCAGTTTTATGAAGAAAAAAACCCCTGCAAATTTGCCAGAAAATGAACCACATCTTTCACTCTCCAAGGATCGGTCACACAGCATAGACACTGCCTGGACACAAAGAATGATGCATACGGAGGAGGCTCATGATAATATAGTGATGGCTAAAATCAGAACTATTTCCTATTTGCTAAATCCAGTTTGAAATCATAATTTATCAAGGTCCAAAGATGACATAATGCACAGCAAAAGCAATGAATAAAGCAATGAGCTTCATGGACCAAAAAGAAAGAAGGGAAGACATCCTTTAATAGTCCCTCAATGGGGAAATTTCAAATCCTCAACACTGTTAATGTTACACAGCCACATGCAGTCCTGAACTACACACACATGCACAAACAGAGCTCTGGACAACTGTGACAGTGCCATTGGCCCTCTGGCCCCCGTTTGTCACTCTTTTGCCAGAAATCTTGGAGTAATTATGGACAATGACATTAAACTAGACAAACATATTAACTTTGTTATCAAATCAAGCTTTTATCACTTAAAAACCCTAAGCAAAGTGAAGGACTATTTATCCGCCAGTGATTTTGAAAAAGCTATTCCCGCCATTGTAATGTCGCGACTTGATTATTGTAATTGTTTGTTGGTCTGAACCAGTTCTTCCTCCGTCGCCTACAGGGGGTGCAAAATGCAGCTGGGCGTCTCCTAACAGGGACCAGAAAGCGACAGCACATCACCCCTCTATTAGCTGCTCTTCACTGGTTTCCAGTCTGGTATCGGGTTCATTTTAAGATTCTTATGATTGTTTTTAAGTGTGTTAATGGCACCGCTCCCCTGTACCTGTGTGAGCTTCTTCAGCCTCACACACCTTCCAGGGCTTTAAGGTCTGCTGACCTGCTGCTGCTGGAGGTACCTCGCTCCAGGCTTGTGAACAGAGGGGACAGGGCTTTCTCAGTTGCAGCTCCCAAACTGTGGAACAGCCTGCCTCTCCACATCAGAGCCGCACAATCTCTTGAGCATTTTAAAATCATGTTAAAGACTCGTTTTTTTTTATTGGCTTTTATCACTGAATCACCAGAAACCGAGGCCTCTGTCTGAGTTTTGAGTGCACTATTGTTTATTTGCTGTATTGTTTGACTTGTGAAGCACTTTGGTCATCTATGGATGTTTTTAAATGTGCTATATAAATAAATTGATTTAAAGTTGATTGATTGACTGAAATTTACCCCTCACACAACCCGCTTTTTTCCTTTCTCAGTGGCCATAATACACTATCACACAAGGAATAACGATTATTTATATAAAAACTGTGATAAATCACTTCACTGCAATTTTCAAAGTTTTCCATTCGGTGGGCCGGAATGCACCTTCGGGCGGGCAGGTTTTGGGCCACGGAGTCGCATTTTTGAAGCAGCCACAACAGCCGCACATGACCGTCTTCTCCGCGGCTCCGCCTCTCCAGTGCGCAGCTGCTCTCGGACTGGCTGCGCAGGAGGCGGCAGTGGCTCTTGCAGTTAGTTTAGTTCAGTTCAGTTGGAGGGCTGCTTTCCTGTCAGGTCGGCTTGAACCAGGGCTACAGAGGATCGGCTGAAAGGGAGGCATGGAGGAGACGGGCGGTGTTAGTGCGTACGGAGCCGCGTTCGCTGGAGGAGAAGGCTTCGACTTGAACAAGTTTGTCAGGCAGCCTCAGACCATCGTGCGCTTCCTCAGCTGGGTGAGTGCGCCGTTCAGCGTGGTTTGAGAGCAGGTGGACTGGAGCCCGACAGGCTCTGCGGGGAGAGCGTAAAAGATGAGCTGCGTTAGGCTTTGTGTTTGGGCAGAACAAAGGGCGGCTTTGTGCGCTGTCTCCATCCGGCGTCGTGTTTCCAGCAACTGCTGTTTGACAGAAACTCGGTGACAGCGCTGCGGGTCACCACTGCTGCTGTCAGAGGACCAAAAGACTGACAGCTTCACTTCCGGGAGCGCAATACCTGCTCAATATAGGCAGCATAATAAACTCCTTATGATGCTTCAGATTGCGTTATCATAATTCCATGTTAAACGGCAGATAGAAGTGGGTGAGTATGAGGGTTTAGTGGTTAGTTTACGCATAGAGTAGATGGTATTTACATCGAATGGGGAAATGATGCTAAGGGAAAGTTCTCGGAAGTTGTTGCTCAGCCCTGATCACCTGTTGCTGGGCAGGTCTTCAGGCACAGATTAGATAGATGGGGTGCAAAGTCCAAAATTCATCTCCATGAGGCAGTTGATGCAATGAAATATGCTGTTGTGCAACTCATAGTGACTGAGCAGAGACACTGAAGGACTGTTTTATCTGTCCCTGCACACCTCCTTGGTGAAATCAAACCTTTTCCTCAGAGCTGCTGAGCTTCACTGCTCTGTGCCTGGTTTTTGAAGCCAGGTGATCTTCCTGCTGATGTCGAAACACAGATTAACCTGCAGCATGAAGCATTTTAGTGGGGCAGAGGACAGACTGTGCCCTTGGTTGTGGCTGCTGTCTGAGTGCATGTGTGTGTCACTAGTAAACAGGGGCCAGCAGGCAGGTAAGGTGACACCTCTCCCACCCCCTCCGCGCTCTGTTATGCCTGTTGAGCTTGTGCTACTGATCTCCCTCTCAGACTCACATGTATTCAATGCAGCTGTGCTCAGCTCATCTCAAATTCTTTTTGTCTAGCCCATCGTGCATCTCTGGTGATTTTAATCTTAGAGCAGAACGCCAACATGTTTTGTGGGACAAGAGGGAATTGTGTACTCTTTAACTCTGCCTACTCTAACTATAATGCAGTGGTTCTCAAACATTTTTTGGCACGCCCCACTTCAGAAGGCAAAAAAAGTTCACACTCCACACCACGCAAAAAGGCTCGTCCCACAGTCACTAACAACAAAAAAAGGATTTTTCTTAAATCAAGATGACTATCATCAGTACAGTAAGATAAGCAAAAATTTGCTTTCATATAAAAAAAAATCACATCTATTCATCTTAGTTTTATTTCACATTTTACACCTGGTTGTCCGCGCCTCACCTGCAGCAGTTCTGTGCCCCACAGTTGGAGAACCACTGCTATAATGTAACACACCTAGAACCAATGTTGTTATAGTTTTTTAAAATTAATTTTTACATTTTTTGATAAAATCATAAGGAGGGAGGCTTTTCATTAACTCTGGCATTAAACATTTTAGTTGTGGGATTAAAATATTGTGTGTACGAAAAGACATCTGTACTACAGAATCAGGTACAGTAACATGAAAAAGCAAGTTTTAAAAAAATAACTACACCTTTACTGCTTCTATAGTAATTAAGAGGTTAAAGTAGCAATGTGGTGCTGCTAATCAAATGCATTTGTTTAACTGATTATCAGCTAGTTTGTTCATATCTGTAAAGCCAGAAGTTTTGGCAGTTTTGCTTGTGTGGAGCATTCAGGTGTGTTAGCAAAATGTCACAATCTTCACAGGAGTGGACATCCCAGCACATTTATTCCCAAGATCAGAGAAACTGCAAAAAACCCAAGAGATACATCTCAGACTCAACATGGCTCAGTTAACATGTAAACTTTTAAAGTTCATGAAAGTGCAAAGTTACATCTGAACAAATCACAAGACATCTGGAACAATGTCCTTTGGACTTTAGGAAACAAAGTGGAGATGTTTGGCGAAAACCAAACACAGCTTATCACTATAAATACTTCAGTCTAACTATCCAGCATACTGGTGGAAAGATGATGATTTGGGATTGTTTTGCAGCCACAGGACTTTGGGTATCTCGCAGTCACTGATTCAATCATGAACATCTCTGTATACCAAATTCTAGAGTTAAATGTGAGGCCATCTGTCCCAACAACTAAAGCTTAGCCAAACTTAGTTCATGGAACAGGACAATGATCTCAAGCACACCAGCAAATCTGCAAAAGAATGACTAAAAAAGAAAAGAAACAAAGTGCTACATTGGCCCAGTCAAAGTAGAAATGAGAAACTGATTTGAAATGCTGTGGTGGGACTTAAGCTGTGCATAAACAGTTACCCTCAAACCTCAGTGAACTGAAGCATTGTTGTAAAGAAAAGTGGGTTAAATTTCCTCTGCATCGATGTGAGACACTGATAAAATGTACAGAAAACAGTTACTTCAAGTTATTGCTGCTGAAGGTCTTTCTGCATGTTACTGAATCATGGAGTGTACTTAGTTTTTGCAGGACTGCATAAAGTCCTGTGAAAACTGTCTTTTTCACACAACTGTATATTTTGCAACTAGTAATTGGGCAAATATTGTTTTTACACATGAAAGACTATGTCCCACCTTGGGTTTTGGTTGTGAGACCGATTAGTTATTGCTGTATATGTTTGACCCATGTTGTTACGCTTATGTGGTGAGATTGATCATTTTGCATTTTTAAAAATAACTGGCATTACAACAAAACCATTTAACACAGTTTAACCTTTATTGACTTAGGATTACAAGAAGAATTTCTGTGTTCCAAAACATGGGATAAGAGAAAACTAAAAGATGATTTCTTTAAAATTTTTCAGAACTGTCTAACAACAGACCTATGCGATTTGTTAGAGTTTTCTTTTTTAAGTATAACCAGCAATGGTTTTATTAAATCAAACGCAAACCCTCTGAAAAGTTACATAAGCTGGTAACATGAACAGTGACAGTTACATACTGTATAGTGGTATGTTGAGCGATCACTGATCAATCTCACCCTGGTTGACATTGGTTTCCAGAGTGGGCTTGTCTGTCTCACTTTGGTTGTATTGTTTAAAATGTTCAGTTTTAGTTCACTTTAAAGTGGTTTGAGTGTTAGTTTTTTCTTCATAATAATACGGGAGGTATTTGTCAAGTTACTAATAGTACAAGAATACAAGACATCTATATAATTTGCACACAGTCATGTTGACATGACAGTCTCAGTGAGCACATGCACTGTGGTGCCTTCTCATGTTGGTTGTGTTGACAAATTTAACCACAAAATAAAGACATTTGTATATAAAGTATATTTCAATTTTTACATCTGTCTATCCATCCGTTTTCTTCCACTTACCCAGTTCAGGGTTGTAGGTGCCTCTCCCAACTGACATAGCGCAAGAGGTGTGGTATACCCTGGACGTGTTGCAGGGCTAATAAAAAGAGACAGACAATCATTCACACCTACAGAAAATTTAGAATTGCCAGTTAACCCAACGATGGATGTTTTTGGGCTTCTGGGAGGAAGCCAGAGTACCCAGAGAGAAGTCACAGGCACTGGAAG
Organism: Etroplus canarensis; assembly: GCA_015106775.1. Classification (NCBI taxonomy): domain Eukaryota; kingdom Metazoa; phylum Chordata; class Actinopteri; order Cichliformes; family Cichlidae; genus Etroplus; species Etroplus canarensis. The sequence goes on along the minus strand of VUQH01054907.1, from coordinate 5,630 downwards.
GACATGCAAACTCCTCACAGAAAGGCCCCAGCTGGCCAGTGGTTTTTACTCACCTAGTTTTTGTTTTAAAGTTATTTTAGTTAACTATAACAACCTAACCTGAAGCAAGGATAAGTGCATAGAGTTGCAGTTAGTCAATAAAAGCAACTAGACCTTCTCTGAAACAGTATATTTGCAGCATATTTATGTAATAGTGTTGAGTTATGATTTTGTGTAAATGCACGTCATCCAAGCAAATGTTATTTCTGTTTTTTAAATGTAAGATTTGTTTATCAGTTTCACATCTGTGACACAATGCACTTTCTGTGCACTAAAAAATGTACAAAAAATTCCATTTGCTCCTCTGAAAGTCCCTGTCTCATTTTTATTTTGTGTTTAGGGACTCCCCTTCTATTCGCTTCCCTAATGCCTCTGTCTACTGCTCATTTTCTGTATTGTCAGTCTCATCCCACCAGCAGGATTGTGGTCTTCTTTTCCTTCCCACCACTTAAACAGTCTCTCTCTGTCCTTCTCGCAGAGCTTGTTATGAGCAGTTTTAGGGAGCTGGTGGCATCTCATGAATCACATGGCAGGCAGCTGCACTCCAAAGTAGGTCACATGGTTAGGTGGGTAACCAGAGCAGATGAAAGCTGACCACAGGATGGCCAGTCAGAGGAACTAGGCAGCAGTTGGCACTCTGCAAGACTACCATGAGAGCGAGGGGATATTTCAAGAGTTGGCAGTAAGAAAAGACGTCATGTTATGATTATGCACGTTGGCCAGTTTGGTCAAGTAGAAGTGGATACAAGTTCTTGTGACTTTGTTGTTGCTTAGTCCAATTCAATGGGTGCAGTGAGAAGACACAAGAGAAACCTGAGGGTATTTGCTAACTTTCTCATATGAATTCTCAAACACGGCCTCTTTTTGATCCCGCTTTCTATTTGGTGCAGTCAAAAACAGGATATTTAAAACTGACTGCTTAACAGTAATCTTTAAAAGAAAACCTACTTTTTATATATTATTAAAAAATATATGCTTTTCATGGTGGCCACACTCTTTTTTTCCTCTGGGTTATTTTCGTGACAGCAGAGCTTCTGATTGCAACACTTCTTGCAGAGTTGCAAATGTTTCCCAAAGGTTTATGGTTTTTAACAGATGTTCACAAGACAGTATTGACAAAATGAAGCACATCACATGATTTTAAGGAAGTTTGAAATCTCTGCTGGTAGATTTTCATACACTGCTCTCATGAGCTGAACCCAACCATGTGCTTAATTTTGTAAAGGGCAGATGACAATGGAAAGCATGTAAGTTTTAGTTAAAAAGTTAAACACCTTTTTTGCTTTAGGCAGTTTCCTCTTAAGTGCGTAAAGGTTTAAAAATCCAGAAACACTTCCAGTGTACAAAGTTCTTTAATTGCAGCAGGTTTAAGAGTTGACTCGTGCATCAGCATTCAGTATTCTACAGTCTTTGTTTCACTGTGTGTCTGTATGACAAGAGATGGGTGAAGTGATAATAAAGTTACTCAAATTAATGACAGATTGTTACATCACAATGTAGTTAAAGATTCCAAACAAGTGTTAAAGAGAGCGAGAGTGGGAAGTAGGCAGGGAGAGTACTGTCCGTCCACTTCTTCCATTGTTTTGAACTCGCTTTATTAGTTTGTTTGTCATTAAATCGAATTGGGTCACAAACTACAGGTGGTAAAGAAAATACTGAATTTGAAAAAAACAGAAAAGCCTGAAATACCTTCAAACTACAGAGTTTTTATCTCCCTTGAGGCTAGGTTAGTTCTCCTTCTAGCAAAATGTAACCTACAAGTATGCCTGCATATGACAGTGAAAACACAGAGCAACACAGAATTAACCTGATTAGATCTACCAGTTTTAGTCGGTATTGGCCCAAGATCAAATTTAAAAATGTTGGACTGGACTTGAGTAACATCTATATGAGGCTAGTCTAGGCTCACTGACCCCTCAAAGTGCTAGTGCATCTCTAAAGCATAATACACATTATCATTATACACAACTTATCCAATTGGCTATGGGTTTTCTGTATATGGTGTCCATAATTTTATGTCAAAAATGATCCATAACCTTCTTAAGGCATAAACTCTCACCAGTCATCAAGCCACAAAAAACAAATATTTAGAAGTACAAATTTAACAAACTTGTTTCCAGGCAAATATATTTATTCTTCATTTACTTACTTTTAATTGCCATCTTCTTTTCTCTTTTTCTGTAGGTGTTTTCCGTCGTGGTATTCGCCTGTATCACAGGAGAGGGTTACATCAACTCCGCCCACAGCGCTGAAGCAAAATGCATGTTCAACCAGAACGACTCAGCCTGTCACTATGCCGTCGGTATCGGGGTGATTGCCTTCCTGGCCTGTGTGGCCTTCCTCGTGTTGGATGTTTACATGCCTTCTGTGAGCAATGTGCAGGAGAGGAAGTTTATTGTCATGGCTGACCTGGGATTCTCAGGTGAGAAGGAACTTTTGTGCTTATGCTGATTATGTGAAAATGACATTGGCCTACTGTGTGGTCCAAATCAGCGAAGAAGTTTGTGCTCCAGTTTTGCTAATTAAAATTCTGTTATGCATCAGTAAATTAGCAAGTATCTTTATTTTCATGCTGCAGCCATACAATTTATGTATATGCACCTTCAGACCAGGAAGCTGGCCAAACACCAGAAACCAATGGATGACATCACAGCCACTATCTCCATCTTTTATATACACTATGAATATTACTAATTAGTCATGTGACAAAGGTATGGGTCTCTTGTCAAGATCAAGATCAAGCATTAAGCTATCTGAGTATCTCTTTTATGCTCTCAAGTTAGCAGTCACTACTTTGGCTCTGGGGTGACTCAGCTTGCATTTTCAAGTCATAGACTAATCTTTTTCAGGGAGAGAAGTTAGTGGGAATAAATAGTCTGTATAAGGGAAAAGTTTGCTGTGAACAAAATGTTCATGAATGTCTCAGCATTAAAGGATACAACATACTGTACGTACTGTAATAGGATGCTACCATTGCAACAAGTCAGTTCACAGACTTTCTTCCCTCCCCACCTGGACACAAGCCCCCTCTTCCCTTCCAGATATTCTACAATTTTTATTGCATAGTGGAACTCTTTAGGAACCACAGCAACTCAGCCATGAAGTGGCAGACCATGTAAAGTTGTAGACCAGGGTCCCTGAGTGCTGAGATGCATACTGGCCAACACAGAGCCCTGATCTCAACGCCTCCAACACCTTTGGGATGAACTAAAAAGAAGATTGTGAACCAGGTCCTTTCATCTAATATCAGTGTCTGACTTCACAAATGCTCTTCTGGGTGAATGGGCAAAAATTGCCATAGACACATTCCAAACTCTTGTAGAAAGCTTTCTTAGAAGATATCTTGACGTATGCTCAATCATCCAGGCAAGTAATACTTCAAAAATTGAGTGAACGCTGTTGTGGCTTCAAAGAGGGGACCAACTCCATATTAATGCTTATGGATTTAGAATGGGATGTCATAAAAGCTTCTGTAGTGTGTAGGGTGTGTGTTTGATGACTCGATACTGTGGTCCATGTGGTGTACTTAAATGGGGATTATACTTGGACAACAGATATATATATAGTACTTCCTGGTATACTTTCATGTCTCTTTGGAATTACCCCAAAGGACGCATGGTGTAGTGCCTCGTGGATGAGTTGGCACAGTCACAGAAAATTTATAGGAAGGAGCCTCAAGTTAAATCTGTTGGACTCTATGGGCCCTCACGTTTTCATGATCAGGTGTGGAAAGTGTCATTCCTGGCGTTAGATGGCTTGCTGTGTAAACAATCAGACTAAATTTTTCAAAATCCAGGGTGTTTCAAAAAACTGAACCCAATTTCTTGATAGCAACATGGGACAATTACACAAAGTTACAAATGGTTAAGTGGGGTATCAAATTTTATTAGCCTTTTTGTAAATGCTCTTTGGCATTGGTGCAGCAATGCCAAAATGCATTTGCCATCTTGCGAATGACTGAGGCAGAAGGAGCTGGAGCGCTGCGAGCAAGCATGATCTTTTAAAACACTATGCCCCACCCTTTCGTGTGGTAAACGTTTTATTCTTGGGCAGTTCATGGTTGCAGAGATATAGTGATTTCAGATCAGGTCCATCTTTTTGAAACACCCTGTATTGAGGAGGACGACTGATTTTCCTTTTAATAACTGAAGATTTTACCTTAGTCTTTTTGCTGTATTGACTTATTTGTCAAGTTGCATAAAGTCACAAAGGGTTGGGTAACGAATTAAAGGGAAACTTTAACCCTTAACTCCTCAAAGCAAGGGGATATCGTGGCTCTGTTATGCATTTTTCTGACATGATTTGTGTCTAATTAGAGGAGGATCACTGCAAGTCAATACCAAGTTGTTCTGAGTGATCACTTTTCATCCTGTTATCCAGATAGGAGTGCTCTCTTTCAGGATGATAGCATTCCATTACATAGGGCATGAGGAGTCATTGAATGGCCACCTGTATGTTGATGTTGGTTAACTTTTCATTTTTACTACAGTATTAATTAATTGCACTTATCTTCCAAGATGTTTCTCCTTCTAATTCTGCGTCGCTCAGTTCCCTTTTCTCCTTTATTTGAATCTGAATTTCTTCATACAGAAAGCCTCTAAGTGTTGGTGTAATCTGGGACAGACTGCTGACTGTTTTCCTGAGATAACGTGCTATTCATCGTTGCAACATCAGATGTCGAATGAGCTGCAGGGTGGAGGAGGAGTATGACCTCACAGAATCAGATGAAAATAAACACTCGTCACACAAAGCTCCTCACAGTTAGCCATTCTTTAAGGAAACAAAGGAGTGTTAGTTTGAAAAAAACAGCTTATTTTCATGTGAGCAAATGATGATAAGAGACCCGTGTTTTTGTTCTGTTTATGTTTCATATCTGTATTTTTAGCTGAGCACTTATGATGTTCTTCCATTCAGTGAGGAAAAAATGAGGATAAAGTGATCATTTGTGCATCTATGTCTGTATGTTTTTTAGGAGTGTGGACCTTCCTGTGGTTTGTGTGTTTCTGCCTGTTGGCCAGTCAGTGGAGTCAAACTCATGATGACAAAGCCATTCCTAAGGACGCTGCACGTGCCGCCATCGCTTTCTCATTCTTCTCTATTGCCACCTGGGTGAGTAGGATTGCAGTTCTTGGAAGTATATTGTACATATTTCTGTTGTATATATTACATTCTTGCATTTTTCCTGACGTAAAGGAATAGTTTCAGAATCCGAATCAGAATACTTTATTAATCTCAAGGGGGAAATTGCTTTGTTATTACAGTTGTTCAGTTATCTGTAAATGGATATAAATCTGAAAGGCAGAAAAATGAAGATTAAATACATAAACATGTATGTATAAAGTTCAACTTTAACATAAATGGCTCCAAAATTTAGGCACTATGTACTATGCAATATGTACAGGATATGAGAATAGAAAGAAACTGGTCAAGGTGTCACAGGGAGGAATTGTAGAGTTTGATGGCCACAGGTAGGAATGTTTCCTGTGGTGCATTGTGGTGGATTTAGCATTTTAGAAATATTATTGTTAGATGAGGACACCACTGACGACAACTTTGTACATCTTAGCTTTTCATTAACCCTAGTACTGCCA
>VUQH01054905.1:0-21386 GCA_015106775.1 Etroplus canarensis | reverse complement strand
GTGCCTCTATCCACCCAGCAGTAAAAATGGGTACCAGTAAAATACTGGGAAGGTAACCTGCAATGGTCTAGCATCCCATCCAGGAGGAGTCTAACTCCTAAGTTGCTTCACGCTACAGAAAGCGGGGATAAGCTCTGGTCCGATGAGCCTTGTAGGCTCGGGTGTAAAAGCCCAACGGACTTTTCCTGACCATAGAACAGTTTTCCACTTCTCCTCAGTCCATTTTAAATGAGCTTTGGCCCAGCGAAGATAGCGGCATTTCTGGATCATGCTGAATTCACATACGTCTTCTTTGCACGGTAGAGCTTTAACCTGCATTGATGGCATGGCAAACCTTGTGCATAGACAATGATTTCTGGAAATGTCCCATGCAGTGATTTAATAACAGAAAACTGACTTTTTGCAGTGCAGTGCTCCCTGAGGGCCCGATCTGAGATCATGAGCATCCAATACTGGTTTTCAGCTGTGTCTCTTGTGCAAAGAAATGTTTCCAGATTCTCGGAATCTTTTGATGATATTATGTACTGTAGATCACGGACTATTTAAAGTCTTTGCAATTTTACATTAAGGAAATGTGTTCTGTGATGTCACAGTGACTGTTAACCACCAAATGCTTGCGCCAGATTTAAAGAAATAAATGTGTTCAAGTTATAGTGTGTTCACAAGAATGAGAATGGACAGAAGGACAACCTGAAAATAAAAAGTCTCTGTCCACAGCTGTTGCTGGAATGGAAGCATAAAACACTGCAGATTCCCAGCAAGAAGACAGCACAAGAAGCAGGTTTACCAAAGTGTTTGTAATGCACATTACCTATTTCAAATACTCTGAGTCCTATGAGGCCATCATCAATGTAGATCTTTCTTCCTGTCTTGAGGACTTTGGGCAAGTTTGGATAGTCCACCCAGATAGTCTTTCCATCTGTCTTGTCTTTGTCACTCTCGGCTGTCACCACACGCACATGACTGCCCTTCACCAGCTCCACCTCCTCTTCCACTTTCTGTGTAAACACAGACATGAAACATAAAATATCTGCTATTATTCTAAACAACATACAATAGATACAACATTTTAATACACAGATTTGTACAAAATCTCTGTTTGCTTCTGCAAAAAACCTGCCTGTGTTTGAGTCGTGACAAAAACCCATGAGTGGTCGACTGAAAGGCTTGCTGAGTTATAAACAGCAAATGTTTTTTATAATGTTCATAATGAATAATAGTACCTTATTTGAGAGGTTTTGAGTGCCAGCTGTGATATAACATGACAGACTTTGTATTGTATGGGGTTAAAATGGTCACAGAAATAAATCAGCTGCTTTGTGCAAAACATTTTTTTGGCATTTACTGTTGAGGTTTTGAAGTTTACAAATATATCTGAGCTGTATCTCAGGAGAAATTAATGTTCACTGTGAATAGAGACACTGTTGTTAAAAAGGGCGCTATTAAAAAGGGCTCAAGGAAGGGCTATTCCAGGAAGCTTGTTTTGCTAAAGTTCTGAGTTTGTTAACCTTGAGATGAGGGAAACTCGTCTTACTGTCTTAAACTCTGACTCAGTTACCGGGGTAACAGACTCTGTGAACCTAACCTTGAGTGAATACAAGACTGAAATGACTTTAAGATTCTTAAACAGGACTAAATATAGCTTAAACTGCCCTTTTAAAATCAGGCCGCAGACAACCTGACTGTATTCTGACTGCATTTCTTGTTGAAATATGTTGACATGTTGAAATACAGTCATTAAATGATGTTGAGCAACATTTTCGAAAGGCACCCTATAATGCTTGAAAATTCTAACCATGAATCTCAACATATTTTCCACTGAAATCCCCTGAAATCAGTCTGACTGGGTCTGTCTATGATCATAGGTCCATCAGTAAACTGTGTCTGATCAGTTTGATCCATATTTTTATATTAGTTGGTGTCACGCGTATTTTGTTCCAGTAAAATTACAGCTGAATATTTACAGTCAGAAATAAACAGACCACTGCACTCAATTAACCTTGTAGAGTGATGCGCTTGCATTCAGTAAAACTGTACCACTGGAACATACAGTGTTGGATGCTGAAAATAATTGTTTGAATGCCAATATAAATATTCCCTTAAAAATAAGAAATTATTTTTGGGAGGTTATTAAAATGTTTAAATTTAATAGAATTCTCATCAATATCCTATTATAATAGATGAAACTAATTTTTTTTCAAACACAAGGTGTTTCATTCCTAAATTTCAACAAGTTTTTGACTGGTATTGTATATATACTGTTTACAATAATTAAGGGAACACTTGAATAATTTGTAACTTTGATTATTTCTGTGATTTTGAATCCAGCCCTTTAATGTTTGTCAGCAACTTGAATATTATATTCATTAAGCTCTTATGTGCGATTAAAGTGTTCTCTTAATAATTATTTTTAGCAATATAAAAATGAAAATTCAAGTTGAGTAACACTACAAAAAATATCTAATTTCTATGACGATGACTGAGTGGACCAAGCTTATTAAAATGACTCTGTTCTCCCCCCACATGCTTTAAAATAAAATTCATGTTCCACATTAACATGCATCCATATGTTATATATTCATATTAAAATAGAGGTTATGCTTTTTGTTCTGTCTTTATTCATTCATGTGGTTAACTAAGGATGAATAAACTTAGAGTTGATTGAACTAACTGATCTATTTTTTTAACCAACTCAGAGTTGCTCATCTCGGGGTTAATCAACTCAGACTTTATGGTTAGACTCAGAGTTTATTGATCAAACTTCCTAGAATAGGGCCTAGAGATTATGAGATACTCAGCATAGTTCTACAAGAAACAAGTACTCAAAAAAGTGCATGTCATCATCAAAAATCCCTCACAAGTGCTCCATAATGAGTTTGATGATGATGCCGTCATAAGTTCGTTATAAAAACACACAAAGAAAACTTGGTTTCATTTTTAGGCAATCGCATGAGTAAAAATGTCCTTAACAGTGATGGAAAGAACCCTTAATTCATTTAGTGATCGTTTGTGCAAACTGTAAAAATGTTATTTTATTTTCTTCATTTTAACTGACTTGTCTAGAGGAAATTATGTGTTAAATATTTCAGTGATGATTATTTAATAAAAATAATAATAAATAATTGATTGATTAACAGTTCAAAGACATGGGCAGGTTTAGGTTAACTGGTGATTCTAAACTGACTCTAGGTGTGAATGTGAGTGTGAATGGGCTTTCTGTGTTAGCCCTGGCAACATGTCCAGGGTGTACCTCACCTCTCACCCCATGGCAGCTGGGATATGCTCCAGCCCCCCTGTGACCATGACTTGGACAAGTGGAAGAAAATGGATGGATGGACATAATATACTGTAAAGATCATTCATGTGTTTTAATATAAACACATGAATGAAACCCTCCATGGTGAGAGGGGCTTGTGTCCCCACCTGGAATTGAACCAGGGACCTTTTGCTTAAAAGGCAGCTGTGTAAACCACCACACTACAGACACACTCTACTGCTCAAAACCACTTTTGAAAAAGTGACAACAAATGGAAACAAAACAAAAGGACTATAGAAAGGGCGGCTCAACACTTTTGCTCAGCACTGTGGGAATCAGCAGCCTGAAGGTGGTGTGGGTGACAGATTTTAACAGAACTCCAGTGCTGTTTGGTGTCTCCCTGCACAAACAAGTGATAAAAAACTACACATATACTTAGTATACAAGGGAGCAGTCAAAAGGTATACAATATAATATGAGCGTTAGTAACTCGTCTCCTTTCCAATTAGACTACTCAAACTTATTTTTTAAACTAATCAAGACACAAAGAGGTTTCCAACAGCCAACAGTTATTTCTTCAGGAAAGCAGACAGCAGGCAATGGCAACATGGCAAAAACACAAGAAGATGATGATGAAATGGCAGATGAGCACACGCTCACAGCTGTTGTTTTTCCAAGAAACCTTTAACAAATGATGAGCTACACAAAGGAGTCGACATGTTTTCTGCACCTCTTACACCTGACTGGATGTGACTGTTTGATTAGGTTCAGATCGTTTGATAGATGAAGCATAGCATGCTCACCCCTTTCACTAATCCGGTGCGGATCTCTGGGCCCTTTGTATCCAAAGCGATGGCAACCGGTCGATAGTACAATGGGTCAGAGGTTATCGTCTCCACTGCCTCTCTGATGTTTTTGATGGTTTCACCGTGATACTGAAAGACATAGACAGAGAATCAATAACCGAGTGAGTGAAAACCAAGGTGTGTGGGCACACAAATCAGGCACAACATTAAAATCACTGACAGGTGAAATGAATCACATGGATCATCATCAGTTTTATGCTGGGAGAGCGTTAGCTGCTGGCATTCATGTGGGTGTTACTTCATCACATACCACCATCGTAAACATTGCTGCAGACTGAGTACACCCAATGCCCATGGAAAGGACATTATGCATTGCTGCACTACATAAAACTGCTCAGGAAGAGCTCAATCAACACAAGAGACAACTCCTCATATCATAGGCTGAATGAGCTCCCACAAGATGCATCAAAATGAGCCATGCAAGTCCCACCCACAGGACTCGCTGCCAATCTCCTAGTACCAAATTTAAAAAGACACCCCAGAGGTTCTTTCTCCATAATAATAGCTAGGTGGATTTAATGTTGTGGCTGATCATTTTGTATACTGTACGTACTTCATGTGAACCATGAGAGAAATTAAGACGGGCAATATTCATTCCAGCCTTGACCATCTCCTGAAGTTTGGGGATCAATCGAGATGCAGGACCTGAGAGAATAAAATAGTAAATAAAAGAACAACAGTTTTGATAATCAAATGTTCACTGATGAATTAGTAATTTCTTTGTTTTCTGCAATAGTACCTTTGGGTTTTCGACAGGTAATGGGTCAAGTTGGACCTGAAATTTTCTTTTTGGGTTCTTTTTTCCTGATATTTGTATGATATTTTGCTAGTTAAGGAAATGATGGAAATGATTGTTAGTTACAGACTAATATTAAAATGAACAATTTGTCTGCTTACCCTCCTATAACTTTATCACTTCATTACAAACCCTTCAGTGAGTAGTAAACGAACACCTGCCCTCATGAGGAATCAATCTGGAAATTCAAAGCTCTAGATGACTAAGAAGCACATTACATTTTGTATTTCTTTCTAATTATTTTCATCTTTTCTGGGCAGCAAAATCCCAACGTGTGTTAGCCAAAAACTACCAACACACTGAAGACCGCCCAGCCGCCAGGAGTTGGCAATCTGACAGGGAGCCAAAGATGACACATAACAGTTGTCAGACAACAAACTTGAAACTGAGACTCACTGTCTGTCACACTCACCGATGGTGCAGATTATGCTGGTGTTGCGCGCGGTGATTGGCTCCTGGTTGATGTCCAGGAGACAGAGATGCTCCAGGAAGGTGTCAGCCATGCTGGCGTCAAGCTGCTGGCGCTGGATGAAAGAGTCCGGCAGCGTCATCACATCAGAGTAGCGCCTGAGCCGAGCTATAGTGACAGAAAAATGCTGTCAGTTGGGGGATGAAGTCAGCTATGAAACTGTATTACCAGCTGCACTTGTGGAAATCAAATGAACACCTCAGACTGAAAAAAGTTTGTTATTTCAGTGATAATAATGATGAAGAACAATGACAATTCTATTGTGTATTTAGAAGGAGGAGCAGAGAAAAAGAGTAGAATCAGAAAAGAGAAACCACACAGAGTATATTCACATTAAGGGAGAAAACATACGAGACCCTGACCTGACTTTAACTACCACCAGCAGGGGTCACAAAGATTTACATGCCAGCATTCAGCAATCTTATGAGTCACTAATGTAAAAACAATACACAACTGTTCTGCAAACAGACTACACTTTGACAAGCAATAAGAGGGCATTTGAAAACAGACATAATGGCTGATAATATGGAATATAAAGGTTTTTATGCTGACATTTGAAGCCAGAGGCAACCAAGAACTGAAATCCATACGGTTTAAAAGGCATTTTCTCTCTCTCTCTCTCTAATGGACTTACTTTTCAGAAGAGGCACTGCAACAGAAAGGAGACTGAAGCTGCATTTTTATTGTTATCTAGTCTGTCAGCATATGAAGCACAATGAAAACAAATCCTCCAGAAGCAAATGAGAAAGGAATGGATGGAAGAGCAAAAACCACATTCTCACCACAGAAGTGTTATCTTTTGAGCTATAAAGTTTTGGTGGTAAAAGTGCTATTACACAGCAAACATTGGCATTCAACTGCAGTTCAGTCTACCTGACAAACATGCTGTAAGTTTAATGTTTACTTTCCTTTTAGCTGTTTTGCCTTCCACCAAATCCAGAGAGAAATATCTGGCAGTCTGACAGCCATAGCCGCTGGAAATGAAGCTGAGAATCATGACACTAAATCAAAACAGTAAAGCAGTAGGTATTAAAACCAAAGCAATGAGCTGCAGATCAAAGGGAAACTACAGAACTTGGCTCATAAGCCTGCTGTTTTATAATGATGAGTGCCCTCTTTCTTAAGTTGATCATCATTTGATCTACTGTTGCAATAAACATATTAATTAGACCAACTTTAAAACAGAAGGCACTTTCAGCTTCTCCCACAGCAGATGAATCTGCATTGGTGATTTGGCACAGATTTTTGGCTTGTGACCCCCACAAGACTGTCCTTGTGTCTTGTCCCAGTTGCAAACCCTATTCCAGGAAACATGTTCAATAAACACTGAGTCTACTGTAATTATACACTCTGAGTCAAATAACCTTGAGATGGGCAACTCTGAGTTTCTGGTTCCAGAAAGCCTGGTCAGAGTTAGTTCAATCAGTTAGTTCAATCAATTCTGAGTTTGTTCACCCTGAGTAAGTATGCGCATGAGTAAAAACAGAAAGCCATCATCAGTGGAGCCCAGATACCAGGATTTACCATGGCAAGAATATGAATGTTTGTCAGTGTGGACCATGATGTATATCTTAAAGAACAGGGGGACAAAAGAGCCATTTTAATCCGTTTGGTCCACTCAGTCATTGTCATACTCATTAGGAATGAAAGACTTTGCTTTTGAAAGAAAAACACATTTTCACCTATTGCAAGATGAACTTGATTAGAAGTTTACCAAATAATACATTTCAAAGGTCTCATTGATGATAAATCATTTCTATTTTTTAAAGGAATATCTATGTAGCACGCAAAGGCTCATTTTCAGCATCCAGCACTCCTGTGTTCCAGTGGTATGTTGTTTTACTCAATGCAAAAGGCTGACTGATGGCTTTAGGTGAAGCTGGAATCATGTCTATATATATATATTTGATTTTTAAATGTAATTAATCAGCTGTAACTTAACAGGTGACAAAACAGAGATGATACAAACTGAAGATAAACATCTGATCAGACACAGCTTACTGATGGACCTATGATCATAGACAGACCCAGTTAGACTGATTTCAGGTGATTTTCAGTGTATGTTGAGATTCAGAATTATAATTTTCAGACACTGTACCTTTCAAAATTCTGCTCAACATTATGATCATTTAATGTATTTCAATATGTGGACATATTTCAACATGAACTAACTACATTTAGACCAGTTTTAGAATCTTTTAGTCATTTTAGCCTCAGATTGACTCAACTATTCAAATCTTCAAGATACAAACTGTGACAGACATATTACCATCAGTGTGGCACAACAAATGACTGATCACTGATCAGTGTTTTGTGTCTATTGCTTTATACAGACAAATTTTATATACAGTATATATTATACAGTAACGTATAGTAAATGTTTCAGTGCAGGGAACTGACAGTCTGACAGCTGCCTTACTGTCTAGAATCTCAGAATTAGAAACTTGCAGCACAGAGTTTATTCTGAGCTGATAATAAATATGCAATGTAATGGCTGTCTCTGCCCTTACATTGACAACTCACTGATTAATTACATTAAGTACAAAAAATAGCAAACTAACATCTAACTGGGATTTAAACATTAATAAAAACTTGTGATTAATGTGCTCTGTGATCTGCTTTGATGAATAGTCTATTAATGAGGAAACCGAGTGTAAGACAGAGCTGGTTCAGGTGCAACAGGAGGGGAGGAGTTAAAGAGAAAGTCAGAGTTCGCTGAAGAAAAGCAGGTTAGGTTCACAGAGTCTGTTACCCCGGTAACTGACTCAGAGTTTAACTTAACCCTCTTTCTGGAACAGAAAATTCAGAGTTTCCCTTAACTCAGGTTTTAACAAACTCAGAACTTTGGCAAAACCTGCTTTCTGGAATTGGGCCCAGAGGTTATTTGACATACAAATGTGTAAACCTCTACACTATGGAGGAAACTGCTCTACAGTGTATGTACCTTTCAGTTGCTCCCTTGTATTCTCCACCAAGGGGTCACCACAGCAGATTAATGGTATTGGTAATGGCATTGGTAATTTGGCAGAGTTTTTATGCCAGATGCCCTTCCTAACACAACCCTCCATGGTGGGAGGTGCTTGAGTCCCCACTGGTAATCGAATCAGGGATCTTTCACTTGTAAGGTGAATGCGTAAACCACTATGCTACAGGGGACACTGGACCAACTTTACAATAAAACTCTGATATCTGATGTTGTCGTTTACTCTTTGTACTAGAAAATCAAGCAATGTACTCATTGATATCTCTGTTCAGGATGGTGGAATACCAGTTGGTAAAGCCCTTCAGCACCCTATCCCAGTGTTTCTACCACCAACACCAGGCACTATTGCTCCAGCAAGTGTTAACCTCCATGGCTGAAAAACGAGGTAAAAACACAAGAGTCTAAAACTGCAGCTTGCATAATGTCCACATGAGGCTGGCTCCAAAAGCCAGTCAATCTCCTTAAAATTCCATGTTAAAACTTTACAGCAGATATAAACATGGTTAGAGAAATTATGAAAAACAATTGTGGACTCTACAATTTCTTTCTTCATAAAAACTGTAGGTGGGGTGATTTTTTTTGTATTAATTTGCTGCTTTAAAATTAAAGATTTGTTTAACTTAGGTTAGGTGTGTGACCACTTTAGCTTCACTTCAGCTAATGTGAAACAGGGATTCCCTCTCTTGGTGCATTCTGGAGCATTTTAAAGGAAATTACTTGATAAATAACATGACTTGTATGTGGAACAGAATGTTCAAGACATCTGTTGTCATGCTCATTGGGTTTTTGTCTTTCAGGTGATTGTTATAGTTTCTTTGTTCTTAGTATTATTTATTGTAACTCATTAGTTAGTATTTGAGCTTCAGTTCTTGTTTCATTCCAGTTCTAGCCCATGTTTGTGCTTAGATTGTTAGTAGTTCTTTGTCTCCTCTGCATCATCCTCCTGTGTTCTAATATTTTCATTAAGTTCAGGTTTGTGTCTGTGTTCCCAGTTATAATTGTTTCTCACTTTCTGTTTTAGTTTGGTAGCCATTTATGTTTGATGCCTTTTGTTTAATTTTACTTCTTCTCATCTGTTGTCTTGAATATTGTCACATGCATCTCATCTCCCTCCTGTCCCTCCTCATAACCTCATGTTTATATAGCCAGATAGAAAGATACAACCCGAATTCCAGAAAAGTTGGGACGTTCTTTAAATTTTAACAAAATAAAAACTAAAAGACTTTCAAATCACATGAGCCAATATTTTATTCACAACAGAACATAGATAACATAACAAATGTTCAAACTGGGAAATTGTACACCTTAATCCACTAAATGAGCTCATTTCAAATTTGATGCCTGCTACACGTTACAAAAAAGTCAGCACGGGGGCAACAAATGGCTGAAAAAGCAAGAAAGTTCAAAAAGATTCAGCTGGGAGAACATCTAGCAAGTAATTAAGTTAACTGATATCAGGTCTGTAACATGATTAGCTATAAAAGGGATGTCTTAGAGAGGCAGAGTCTCTCAGAAGTAAAGCTGGAGAGAGGCTCTCCAATCTGTGAAAGAGTGTGTAAAAAGATTGTGGAATACTTCAAAACAATGTTCCTCAATGTCAAATTGCAAAGGTTTTGCAACACTCATCATCAACAGTGCATAACATCATCAAAACATTCAGAGAAACTAGAGATGTCTTTGTGTGTAAGGGACAAGGCCGAAGACCTTTATTGGATGCCTGTGGTCTTTCGGTCTTCAGATGACACTGCATAACTCATCGGCAGGATTGTGTCACTGACATTACTAAATGGGCCCAGGAATACTTCCAGAAACCACTTTCGGTTAACACAATCCGCCATGCCACCTGCAGATGCCAACTAAAACTCTATCATGCAAAAAAGAAGCCATATTTGAACATGGTCCAGAAGCACCGTCGTGTCCTGTGGGCCAAGACTCATTTGAAATGGACTGTTTCAAAGTGGGAAAGTTTCATACCTGACCCCTGAGTTCCTGTTAAATCAACTTCATTCTAAAAAAAAGTTTTGCTTTGTGTTACTCCTGCCTGTCTGCAAGTCTACAGTCGGGTCCTTTCCGGCCTCAACATATGATATCTGTGCTCCAGCTTTTGTGAATGAACTTCTAGCATTTCATTTGTATTTAATCAATTTTCCCCCAAGGATTAATAAAGATTTCTGATTATAATTGTTTATTAATTACTTGACACTACTTAGCAGGTACATATGTTTAAGTGTTTGTGCTCCTGTACAGTTTACAGACGCACCTTGGTAAATAAGTGTTAGCTGCTAATTTAGCACTCCACCTGCTTTTTTGAATATGTTTACTTCTGGCTCCAAAAAACCAACAGGGCAAAAGCCATAATACAAAACTCAAGGCTTCAAAACAGGAATCTCTAAACACTTGGCTGCTACCGCCATCATTTATATACAGGCTATGGGCTGTGCAAATTGAGAATACAAATCAGGAAATGGAGGCCATGGCTTTCATTGCAGAGCATTGTGGTACCTGACTAAGGGCTTTGAGCCAGTACAATGGAATCCACTTTAAAGGATGTCACAGTCAGTCAAGCTCGCAATTTTGGCTGCCACAGCAACAAGAGAATAAAGACCACAAGAGAGGTGAGCCTGACATAAGGTCGTTGTGACGAGGTGAGGCTGAAGATGAGAGAAAGGATGGGAGAACAAAGAGGGGTGAGGTAAAGAAAGGGATGAATTTTACGAGGCTGATATTTTTTTTGTTTGTTATTGTCTTACACTTGTGCATCAATTTAAGTCCTGCGCAGCGAAAGGACATTGCAGAAACATACAAGGACAAAGCCTGTAGTCTACAATGGAAATTCTCTGATGAAAATGGTAACTGGCGGTTTTGCAGAATAATGTGAACTTGCAAAACTCATCCATCCTGTGGATTCAGTGTCTGTCAGTATTTCCTATTTCTCTCCTCTCCAGCTCCCTGTGACCCAGTTCTGCCGCACTGCTGCACTCATCATTACGTGTCCCACTGAGATCTTCTTCTGACACATCCCAGAGAGTATACATGGAAAAACACACACATTCAATACATACACCTAAAAATATGCACACACACATAGACCCACAGATAACTGGTAATGGAAGGCTGACTATAAAAAGAGCAGACATTGGGTCAAAGACACCAAAGTTGCAAAGTATCAGTCAACACTGACGCACTATGTCTGATAAGACAGGTAAAACCAGTGAAGGGTGTGGCCATACCAGGACTGTAACCACGGTTGGTCACATTTTCACATGACTGTAGCTGAGCTTGTGCAATCGATCAGAGGATAGATATTAGCCCAACTGTCACTCTGTGCTAAAGTTCAAAAGCATTTGACAGATGACTCAGAAGGGCATTATCTATTATCCATTATACAAGTTAAAAAACACATAATGGAATAATCTGATACTACACAATCACTGATGTCACAAAAATAGAAGCATTTAGCTACCTTAACACCCACACACAAAACTAACTTGTCCTAGCAGTTTAAATCAAATATTTATCCACACAGAACAATCACTAAATGGTTGGATTTTAAATCACGCAAAAGTTGCATAAGAGTGAGTTATATGAATTTGCTTACCTATGTTGAGTGATCCTTCCATTATCAATCCAAACCCACGTTTTTTTTTTTCCTTTTGCCTGTCTCCTTTTATTTTAGGTTCTCTAGTCTTTCTCGATTAGCACTCTAAAGTTGTGGACTGGTCTTGTGGCACCTGAGCAAGCTATGCAAGTCTCTTTTATTCATATTTACCCCGTTGCCCCTTTGCTCCCCCCCATTTCTCCTCCCACTCACCCCATCTGGACGGGGTTCACAGCACACAACAGTTACGTGACTAGGCTGATAGGAAGCCCAGTTTGACCTGACTAAAAATGATGCTAAAAATGGAAAAACTTTGTCAACAGATGAGTAAACTATTAGGGTTCACTACAGTACAAACAGATATGTGCGTATGCTGCATCGCTGCAAATTATATAATCCTAACCTTGACCCCAAAGTGTGAGCCCCACACCAAATATCTCTACTCCACTACTCATTGTGTTACATATTGTTATAGAATGATAATATATGATTATTTATTCACAGAAAAATAACCAATTACATGTTAAGGAAAAGTGCTAAATATTTTCTCCTCTCTACTTCTTAAACATCATCATTTTCCCTTGGTTTTACTTCACTGCAAACTGATTATCTTGTGGTTTGGACTGTTTGCTGAACAAGAAACAACATTTGAAGATGTTGGGAACATTTTAAAGACATGTTTCAATATTTTTAGAACAACCAATTGGGCTTAACAAACAGATCACATTGTCAGTACCATCTGCACCATCTTTTCACTTCTCACCAGAGGAGTGGCTGTGGAAATGGTCCAAAGCTCCAGTACTTTGGACTCTATAACTCCTGGGACTTGATGTGGGCTATCAATGCCACCAATATTATAAAGAAGGCCCACCAATGCCTTTACTTCCTCAGGAGGCTGATGCAGGATGGCCTCAGTTCTCTGGTCCTGTCAGCTTTCTAGCAGTGTGTGGTAGAGAGTACACTGACCTTCTCAATCACCACCTGGTACAGGAACTGCCTGCTGCTGACGGGAAGGTGTTGCAGAGGGTGGTGGAAACTGCTTAAAAGCTCACTTAAAGCAGCCTCCCTTCCATAGTGGATATCTACACCAACAGATGTAGGAGCAGAGCGACCTGTATCCTGATGGACCCCACTCACCCAGCACACAAACTGTTTGACACCCTCCCTTCGGGCAGGAGGCTGCAGAGCATAAGATCCAGAACAACAAGGCTCAAATGCAGCTTCTACCCAGAGGCTCCTGGCCTCACTGACTCTCACAGCACTTTATCTATCACTGTGCTGTGCTGCTATTGCCACTGCACTGCTGGCTTTTAAATTGTTGCTTTAGTTTAAATACTGCTCTGTTTCTAACATGCTGGCCTGTTTTTTCATTTGTATTATTTAATATTTAGTATAGCTTAGCATAGATTTATTTATTATAGTGTTTAATGCTGGTCCTGGGTACAAATTTTGTTCCTTCATGCAAAAACATGCTGAATGACAAACAAACAACCTTAAACCTTGAGCATGTCAGTGTCATCAAAACTTTGACTAGGCTTAGCCTAGAACTGTGTTGGAGTTTCAGGAGGTTCCCAGAGAACTGGTCATTTTTTTAACATACTCTTTAGATTCAGGGGGGTCAGGGGGCTGCCAATTTTGCTGTGAGCACTGTAGCCTCACAGCAAAAGGGTCTGGGTTCAAATCCAACAGCCAGCTGCCTTTGACCCTTCTGCGTAGAGTTTGCGTGTTCTCCCCGTGTTTGCGGGGGTTCTCTCCAGGTGCTCCGGCTTCCTCCAACATTCCAAAGACATGCAATGGGGGTTAGGTTAACTGGCAATTCTAAATTGACCGCAGGTGTGAATGATTGTGTTGGCTCTGCGACAGACTGGCAACCTGTCCAGAGCGTACCCTGCCTTTCACCCTATGATAGCCGGGATAGGCTCCAGCACCCTGAATTGGACATGCGGAAGAAGATGAATGAATGAGATGAATGAATACTCTTTAGATTACAATGTCTACATAGCTATATATAGAGTAGAATTAAAATCAACCACAATCTGGCAACCCATTTTTAACTCTTAATAATGCACTATAACCAATCCATAGAGAAAATAAATATAACTAAACCATATATAAAGCGCTTCCATCAGATCAGTAGGATAGTGGTGGCACTGTTGGTTCATAAATAACTCTTGATGCCAAAATGTGTTTGTCTTTTCCTGCACGTTTAGTGTTTGCAGCATGTTACTGGAAAACTGTGGGACCAATGAGGAGTGTTATTTAAGCCAGACTCTGACAAATGAGTTAACATGCAGAGGCGACGTGTCTTTAACTGCAGGAACAGTCTGCGGCTGTATCCATGCACGGTCACGCATGGCGGCAGGCTGTGTGACAGAGGGTGTAAATCGTTAGCCAGAGGACAAACAGACCTTTGTTCCTGAGTTGACTGGTGAAAATCAGGCCCGCAACCATCTGAAGTGCAAAGCGCACACCCACTATGATCCAGTAATGCTGCAGTAATTATCAGACGGAGTAAAGGTTGGTTTTACGCACGGACACCAAAGTGCAACTTAAATTTGCAACACTACATATATGAGAACACCTGAGCCATGCTGGTGCACTGCTATCAAAGCTTTCTCTAATTTGGCTCCAACAATGAGTACCTGTGAGTGAGTTACATCCGCTCAGACAAAGAAGAAAAAAGGGAAACTGCGTGATTCATATCTGCAGGAGCGACGGAAATAATCAGCAGGAAAGATTTTCAGCTGAAAACAAACAAAACTGTCAAACAACTCATTACACGGCAAAAGCCAGCCCCAAAAGCAGAAGTGGGAACAAGAAGCGCATTTACACCATGACGTGAAAGTTGTAATGTTTAGATGAGAAGGGAGACGACCAACCTGTTGGATGCAGGAAGCAGGTAAAGACTGAAGGGTGTGGGATGGTCTGTTAAATGTAAATCAATGGGTTGGTGTGACTTTTACTGCCGCCTAATGGACGCAAGTGTTAATGCAAGCTGGTTCAGTCACGATGAAATCAACAGTGGAGAAAAGTCATCTTTATATCTCTCCATTTTGAAGGCAGATTGTATAAGGGTGCTTAAAAAGCTCAGCAACCTTCATTAAGAATAATCAGGAATAAATAATTAAAATGGGCTAAGCTGTGGTGA
Organism: Etroplus canarensis; assembly: GCA_015106775.1. NCBI lineage: Eukaryota > Metazoa > Chordata > Actinopteri > Cichliformes > Cichlidae > Etroplus > Etroplus canarensis. The sequence goes on along the minus strand of VUQH01054905.1, from coordinate 6,270 downwards.
TTAAACTTGTCAAATGATGACAGCATGACTCTCTTCTCTGTGTATGTTTTGTCAGAGCTTGCTGAAAGTGATCCTCGGTGGAGTCTCAGGCTGGAGGATGAGGGTAACTGTGGTTTTGAGGTCCTCCGAGGACGGCACGCTGAGATGGAAGCTCAGCAGGATCTAAACATGCAGAGAGGGAGGAGAAAGAAGAGGGGAGGATGGAGAGAGGAAGGGGAGGAGGTGATGGAGGCGTCAAGAAAGGGAGGAAGAGAGGGAGCAGAGATGTTTACAGGGATTAAAGTCATGCCACAGTTAATGATGGAATAGACATAAGTGCATTTGCTGTAAGTGCTGTATATTTTGTTGAATTTTAAATGAGCGTTTGCATTTTCCCTTTCTTTATTCTTCTGGCTCACTACAGTTCAGTGAAACGTAGATTTTACTCCATGGTTTTGGATAGATTTACCCGCTGGTAACTAATTATCAGTTTATTATTACAGCAAAACATAATCCCTGCTAAAGTTTAAGATTAGAGAATTGTCTTAAATTTCATTGTACTGCCTTTGTCTCCTTTGAGCTAAAACTATTTTCACTTTAACCAGCGTACCTTTGGCTGCTCCCTTGTATTCTCCCCATGGGGTCGCTACAGTGGATTAGTCACTGGTAATTTCTGTTGGGTTTTTTTTTGTTTTTTTTTTACTTTCAAACCCATGGATTTACTTGTATTTTTACTTTGCTGTGCCTTTATTTATATTTAAGTCAAGGGCCTCAGTCATGCCCAACAGTGTTCTGAGTCTTTTGTTTGTCTTCCCAGCCTTACAGTATAACTCAACTCCAGGGTTTCCAGCTCTTCTTTCCTTCTTGCATCATTTTCTTCCCATCCTGACACTTCTTCTCTTGCTTCTCACTCTTTCCCCTTTCCTTGTCTGCTGTAACTCACGTGCATGAGCAAAAGCTGCATCTCATTCTCAGCAATCCTTCTCCCGACACACTGCCTTGCCCCGAACCCAAACGCCAGGGAGCGAAACCCTGCCGCTTCTCCCCTTTGGCCCTCTTCTCTGCTTCTGCTGCTCCACCGGCTAGGGTCAAAGCGCAGTGGATTCTCAAACACCTTTGCACTCCTCCCCATTGGGTAAATACAGGCCTGGACCATTGTCTGAGGGAGAATTTACCATCAAACACAAGACAGTCAGATGCAAACACTGAATGTACATACATTTATACATGAATGTTGAAAGAAAATAACAAAAAGAGCCAGAATTACAGTCTGAACACTCACTCCTGCAGGTACGTGGAAGTTCTGGAGAACAATATCTCTGACTGGATACCGTTGCACTGTGATTCCTACCGGGTATAACCTAACACAAACCATACACACAACCTCAAAAGATTTTCTAGATGTTACTTTTGACTCCTCGATCAGTCGTCTCACATAGTCAAGAGTACAGGTAATCAATTCTTATTTTAGGTGCTTCATGGAAACATATATTGATGAAAACCCTTATGATAGAAACAGACTTTTAGAGAGTTGGTCCAAAGCTCAGAGTGTGATTTTCTTTTTTGTGTGAGTTTTGCAGGAACAATTTTATTTTATCTGTCCTTACATCAATGACATTTGTTATTCCTGTTTGAAGTCACAGGTGATGTTTTGCTTCACATTAATATTTACAGGAACTCGCAGCCTCAAATCAAAACATACCTATTCATTTGCATCGCTCTGAAGGTCATGATGGTTTTGTTATGTTAGGTGTGTCCCCTTAAGATACTTACTGGGCAGCTGCAGCATCCATTAAATGCTCCAGGTTCACTGTGTGTCTGTGTGTGCATTGAGCATCAACATACATCAGCTGAATTTCACATTCTTAGGCTTGTGGCTGTATATTGTTGAGGTGTTTGAGTGTATTTTAAAAGGACTGTTTTAAGTGTTTCAGGTGAGCTAAATAACTGGTCACTACAAACTGTAAAAAAATCAGTATTACTGTAGTACAGCCTCCTTAATGTATTAATTTATTTTCAGTCTTGACCTTGGAAGCAGCAAGATGATTGAAGTTCAACTTGTGTGATTTTTTTCTGGAGCAATTACTATGTCTTTATCAGTACATTGCTCTGTTGACACGTAGACCCAGTAGATTTTTTTTTAATTAGTCAATGGCACTTTCCAGACTTTATATTCAGATGAGCAGAAGCCAACTACTGAGATTCCAAGTCATTATTTCTGATGATCATATGATGGAAAGCCCTGGAAAGCTAGTAAGTGGGCACTGATTTTGTGTTTGGTCAAGCTGCTGTTTTTCAAGGCCAGAAATGACCTGTCATGCTTAAATGTTACACCAACACAAAGCAAATCTCCTACAACCTCAATGGAAAAATCATATACGATTCAAGTGTCAACAGCTCTACAGTATCTCCAGTGACAAGAGAATGAAAACTTTTGAATTTCAGCAAGTGAGCATGAGCTACTTCAGGACATATAATGCAAGAGCCATCCAAAGTGTGGGCATTGGAAGTAAAAGTGAAGACAGACTGCAAACATGTATGTGTAAGAGCATGGTCAAATGAACAAAATCCCAGGTGTATACAAATGTCTACAACAGGCCATGTGCAGAGTCTTGATGTGTCTACCTGAGGACCTCTTTGATTGTGCCTTTTAGAAGTGGTGCTCCCTGCAGGGCTTTGTGAGGGTCACCACCAGCCTGTGCCCACGACGCCCTCACCTGCTTCCTAACCCTCTCCTGCACCTCAGGGTTTCGCCCCAATTCAAAAAGAGCAAACTGCAGGGGTACTGCTGTCTGCAGAGAGGACGGAATGAAAAGTGACACAGAAGCAGGTATAAATGCAGGCCAAGGAAGTCTATCACACATATAGTGCACACACACACACACACACACACACACCGTGTCGACCCCTCCAGCCATCAGCTCAGTGATGTTGGCCTTGATGAGGTCCAAAGATAGCTGCCCTTTCTCCATTAGCTGCCCCAGAACACCAGTGTACTGGCCTCCAGCTGCACCAGTCGCAGATCCTTGACCCAGGGATGATGACAGGCGCTGGTACCCCCTCTGGATCCTAGCCTCCGCTGGAAGAAGCACGGGACAGGATGACAGAGTTAGGCCAGAAGAGACAGATGAGGGACGCCAAAGCTCACTGACACTGATTCGAGACACAATATTGTAGCTTTTTCCTACCGTGACTGAAGATGTGGTCCCAAGCAGTGGCATGCTGGGTCCACAGGGGAGCGCCCACGCGGAGCAGTAAGCGAGGAGGCAGGTAGAGGAGAGGAGGGGTGGTGGTCAGCATTTGCTCCACAGCCCAGATGAACTTCTGAGATTCCAGGGAGGGGGATGAAGAGAAAAGGCCAATGCGTTCCCCATAGAGCACGTGGCAACTAGCTACAGGGGGAGGAAAGGTGGAAGGGTGGGTGAAATTAGGTGGGTTTAGCCCAGGAGGATCACTGATGTGCTTCAAGGTGAGCAAACATAGGATTTACAGAATAATAGCTGACACTCATTAAGCAGCCTGTTAAACATCCTGACTCATACTTTTAGGTTGTAAATTTAAGCGTTGAAGGATTAGATAGACCTTTGTACTGAATGTCTTCTATGAGTCATACATTTATTGATTTCTTCTAAACAACAGTTTATTAATTTTAAAAAGCCAATTTTTTTTATTATTAATTGTAGAAACGACTTGTTTTGAATACAACTCCCTACAGTGCATATGATGTTTCTCCTCTAGCAGACATCCATCACCAATCAGACATGCTTGAGTTATATTAACAAGACATAAGTGCGTGGAGTAGAGTTTCTCACCAGCTTCTTACCCTGGCTTAGCACTTGGGTTTTTTTTTTTGTTCTGGGGTCCATTAGGAGCAAAGCAGCATGACTCAAAGTCATCAGCTCTCCCCCTTCACGCTCACATACACACAGATGCAAACAAGTGTACAGCTCACTGAGTCATACAAGCTTTCACACTTGTGAACGTGGCATATAGCAGAGAGGAACATGAAAGGAGCAGATCTGCTGAAAGAATGCTGGAGCTTTGATCATCTTTGTTGGCATTTCTATTTTTAAAGGTGTATGTTCTTTATGACCTCCTACACCCAGAGCATGTTAGGATATTGCCTGGGGGATACAAGGAGGTTTGGTACTCATATAAGGTGTGAATATTTTAGAATTAAAGCAGAGAGAGAAGCAGCAGTGATTTATTTGCAAGGGTAAAGGTTTTTTTTTTTTTTTAAGATATTAAAAAGGTGATGTTCCTGCAGATTGTATAATTCCTCTGACGTCAGAAGTTGTCGCAGCTTACGTCAGCATTTGTGAGTCAACGCAAAGAGATCATAGTTAGGTTGAATGAATGCCTGTCAAAAGGGGAAACATTAATCTATGTTTCCCATCCCCCAGGGCTTCAAGGTCAATCATTGCTGGGTGAAAGCAAGACTTGACAGCTGTGGGATGAGATGTTTCCATCATCCTTTCACACTTCTCTCACCTTACTTTACCTACACAGAAAAAAATATTTTTTTTGAATCATCATAAAGAAACATGGATTCTTGTATTATTTCGCTATAAATTTACACTTAAAGAGACTAAAGGTCTCAAACATGGGAGAGGATGACCTCAGACCTTCCAGTGCGAAGCGGAAAAGGTCAGGACTGGGATCAATGGTAAGACTGTGTTTCCCTTCCTCTCCTCGTCCCTCCCTTTCCACTCTAGACTGCAGCATTCGACAGAAATCCTTCGCCACCTCATCAAGAAGGGGGAGAAAGCGTTTTACTGCCGCAGTCATCATCACCTCCTTGTTCAGCTGCAGACGGTCAGCTCTCCACTCTTCACCATTCCTGTGGAGAGAAAGGTGGAAGTGAGGCATTAAAATCAGCTTATTTTACCTCTGCTCAGTCATCAAGAAACACATGTGCTGTTCTCTTACTGAAATAATGTAGAGGGGTTGTGTTTAAGTTACCTAAACCTGAATCCCGACAAAGCCCAAAATGAGACAGGTCTCTTTCTTGTGCTTAAATTGTACTCAACATTACCTCCACCTTTGCACAAACCATTTATATTGGAAATACTTACATGTAATATAACTGAAGACAATGACTGGATTATGATTGTTGACTAGTACAGACATATAAAAACTCCCTACAAAATGTTTTGAGTCTTTTGTGCCCTTTGCAGAGGTGACCTTGTGTAACAAAACAACTGGCTCCTGACTGCTTTTATTATAACTGGAATGCAGCCTACCTACCAACCAGTTAATTAAAAATGTATTCAGTTTTCTTTCTAGGGAAGAACAATATAGTCATGACTTTTATATAAAAAGTTAAATTAAAATTTCTTTAAATGAAAGCAAATTAATTCAAGCAAATTAAAAGTTAAAAGATACATCTCAGTTTTCCCACCATGACTTTACAAACTCTGACTCCATTGTGGATTTGGACCGAGGCAATACATGTAAGAAAATTTATTGTATCAGTGAAAGTATGGGAACTGTAAGGTTCAGTGTTTTTGCTCAGCTTCTCATCTTTGATTTTTGATTAATGGTTTTCATTTTTTTAATGCCTTATGTGAATGTCACAATTTTACCCCTGATTGGAATTTTACAGCAGTCCTGACAGCTTAAAGAATTAGTTTTACCTGCAAATAATTAAAAAGATCATCTGTGCATGCACTAATATGACTTGGCGTATCAGAAACAGCACACTTAATAGACACATATACTAATATCTAGCTATCTTTATATATCTTTATCTAGCTATCTATATATAGCTAAAAAATAAATAGTTCTGAGTATTTTTGAAACTACATTGCACCAGTGTCCTTTTCTTTTGCCAGTAGGGTCACTTCCACGTAGTTGTGTAACTATAAGAAATGAGAAGACTTCTTCCTTTGTTTTCTTCTTCTTCTTCTGCTTCTTCTTCTTTCGGCTGTTCCCGTTAGGGGTCACCACAGCGGATCATCTGCCTCCATCTCATCCTATCCCTTGCATCCTCGTCCCTCACACCAACCCTCTGCATGTCCTCCTTCACTACATCCATGAATCTTCTCTCTGGTCTTCCTCTTCTCCTCCTGCCTGGCAGCTCCATCTTCAACATCCTTTGTCCAATATATCCACTATCCCTCCTCTGAACATGTCCAAACCATCTCAGCCTTGTTTCTCTGACTATGTCTCCAAACTTCTCAACGTGAGCTGTCCCTCTGATGTACTCATTCCTAATCCTGTCCATCCTGGTCACTCCCAGGGAAAATCAGATAATCAAGAAACTTCCAGCTATGACCAAATAATAATTGC
>VUQH01054903.1:0-21233 GCA_015106775.1 Etroplus canarensis | reverse complement strand
ACTTCTACAAGCCAGGAGAGCTATTGCACTATCCTGGAAGAGTATGGACACTCCTATAATGAAAATGTGGGTGAAGGAACTTTCTGAATGTATTGGACTGGAAAGATTAACATACATTGACAAGGGCAAACAAAAAGACTTGATAAACTCTGGGAACCATATATGAATATTATGACAAATGAAAGTGCTAGATTTTTCTGAAATGATTTGCAAATGCTGTAAAATGTAGCCCCCATTTTCTTTCTTTCTTTCTTTCTTTCCCCCCTCCCCCCCTTTTTAAAGTTTATTTATTTATTTAATTTTTATTTATGCATTTATTTTTTATTTTATTTTTTTCTTCTAATTTTTTTTCCCTTCACAATTTGTTAACTAATCCAATTTCATTACGTTTATTCAAATTAAAAAATGATGCAAGAGTATGCAGTTTGTGTGTGTAGTGGGTATATGTATGTATGTGTATATGTTATGTGTTTGTGAAAAAATTTTGAAAAAGACAATAAACAAATTGGCAAAAAAAAATAGATCATTGTCACTTGTGTTTAAATTATTTGTTAAGAAATTCACTGTTTTCTGAGTTTATAATGTAAAACCACTACCAGCAAACATTCCCAATAATAGCTAAATATCTGTATTTAACAAAACATTGTAAAAATGTTACAGACATTCAGACCCATGACATGAGGAAAAGTGTTGATGCTAGTTGCTATCAGGACACTACAAGGCATCGTTCAGTTTGATAATTTTGTGCTTCATATCTTTTTGGTAACACTTTTTTAACTGAGATTTCATTATGACAGGGTTGAAAACTTGAGATTGACAGAGCCCAACTGTGCATAAAATATAAAAGTAATTGAAAAGGAGACAGAAGGTACTTACTGTTCCATGCTGTTCGGAAGCCTTTGATGATCTCACTTCTTCAAAAACGCTATCAGAACAATCAAACTATTATTTAATGGGGACTGGCGTGGGGGTGGGGGGTTGTTTGCATTATGGGATTGAATGAAACAAGGATAAAGGTAAAAGAAAAAGAAAATGTACAATGCATGAAAAGGGGGCATCTCAATTCATAAATGTTCAGCAATTTCACACTGTGTTTGAATAATGTTATTACTGTGATGATTAATGGGGACATTAATTGTCTAAGGAACAGAAAACATAAAAACACTGAAAACAAAATATATTTTTTAAATTTTAACTTTTTTAGTTTTGCATTAAAAACATATAAAATTCCAAAATGGTTTAATTAAAGTGCAGTTTTTCAGTGTTCTGAAAGTTATATTAAAAGTATGTCTAAAAGTATGTCTCCATGATGACCCTCACACGTAACTCTACGAAAAACATTTTAAACATTTTTAACTCCCCAAAAATATTATACTAAAACTAACAGAAAAAAACTAAAACTAAGAACAAAAAATATAAATGGAAGTGTTGTCCCTAAAGTTCACAAAGCATGTTATATTTTAATGACAGCAACAGAATTATGAGAATTAGTTGAATTTCAGTTCAGTTCAATTTAATTCAGTTTTACTTATATGGCACCAATTCACAACAAAAGTCACCTCAAGGTGCTTCGCACTGTAAAGTAAAGACCCTACAGTGTTCATATCATCATCATCATATACCTTTATTGTCATTATACAGTGTACAACGAGATAGGAGAACTACTCCTTTGAAAGTGCAGTGCAGACATATACACAGGAACAACAACAACAGCAACAGCAACACATCATTACAACAATATAATTTCTTAGCAGCATGTTAAAATATGATTGCACAATGGAAGTTTATTGCATATGAGAGTTTAGGGTAGGTATGGCTCTGGGAAAGAAACTGTTTTTGAGTCTGTTCGTGCGGGCCTTGATGCACCTGTAGTGCCTGCCAGAGGGCAACAGGTGGAACAAAGTAAATCCAGGATGAGAGCAGTCCCTGATGATGTTTTTTGCTCTGCTGAGGCAACGGGAGGTGTAGATGTCCGCCAACCTGTATATACCTTTCAGAATTGATGGTGCAATTTCCCCCTGGGATTAATTAAGAATTCTGATTCTGATTCTGGTGCCTTTCCAGGTGTGCATGTTGCCAGTACCATAGGCACTAATGCAGTCCCCATACCATCAGAGATGGAGGCTTTTGAACTGAGCACTGATAACAAGCCAGATAGTCCCTCTCCTGCTTAGTCCAAATGATGTGGCATCCAAGATTTCCTAAAAGTCCAAAAAAATTTCAAATTTTGATTCGTCTGACCACAGAACAGTTTTCCACTTTTCCTCTGTCCACTTTAGATGAGCGCTGGCCCAGAGAATACGGCAGCCTTTCTGGATCATCTTCACATATGGCTTTACCCTGCATTTGTGGATGGCACGGCCAACTGTGTTAAAAGACAACTATTGTGGAAGTGTTTCTCAGCCGTCAGACAGAACTATGCCTGTCTGCAATACAGCGCCACCTGAGGGCCCAAAGATCACCAGCATCCAATATTGGTTTTCAGCCGTGTCTGGACTCTTTTGATTATGTACTGTAGATGATCAAATATTCAAAGTCTTTGCAATTTTATATTGAGGTACATTATTCAGAAATTGCTCCACATGCAGTTTTTGACATTTCCACCCATCTCTACTTGTGAACGACTCTGCCTCTCACAGGTGTTCTTGTTAAACCCGATCAACTGCTGGCTTGTTGCCAAATAACTTTATTAGTTGCAGCATCTTCGTCCAGCTGTTTCTTTTTCATACCACTAACTTTTCCAGCCTTTTGCTGCCCTTGATCCAACTTTTTTGAGACATGTTGCTGCCATCAAATTCAAGCTGAGCTAGTATTTTTCATGAAATAGTAAAATTTCTCATTATCAACAGTTGATGTGTTTTCTGTGTTTGTTTGTGAATAAAATATTGGTTTATGAGATTTGCAAATCATTGCATTGTGTTTTTCTTTTTTCTTACCCAGAATCCCAACATTTTTTGGAATTAGGGTTAAATTTATAGCATATAGCTAGGGCCGGTCGGCAACTGGGGCCGTTGTCCTGGAGACGATTGTTTGTGATCCTCCTTGACTTCTCAGAATATTTTAATTCTCACGTGCAATTCAGCCAAGCAATGACAAGAAAATGTACTGCTTTATTTCTGTAGTTCACACACTACAATAACCCATGAATTGTGAGGTATTAGTTTAACAGTACCTAGATACCTTTTTCCTGCTGCTATGATAACATCAACTGGCTCCAATGTAACACCCCATTTTGCTTTGAAAGTGGGTATTTTCCCCTACATGCTGGTAATGCTCATGCAAATCGTTAAGAGACAATCTGTTGAAAGGCGACACTGAGAACCGACTCACTCCTTTAAAGTGATTCATTCATAGAAGTGACTGATGCTCCCAACTCGGCCGCATAAAGACACACCTCTAAATACCTGGATGCAGGTCCAGCGCAACAGAAGGAATCGGTATCACAAAGAATCCTAACACTCATCTTTTCCTAAAAGTATTTTTTAATGAATGCAGTTTCATTTGTTTCCAGATGTCAAGATTTAATGCATTGCGCGGCATCGGACTTCATTACTAAACTCTTGATGGAATTTTGTTCATACATTTGCCATGATTTTTTGGAACAGACAGCTGTTGTCACCTTTTGACCTGCTTTTAATCCACATGACTGAAAATGTGGAGAGCACTGTGTGGGGAATTCAGTGCTTAATGAGTTTTGCTGTTGCAATCACCTGGAGTCATGGTTCACCATTTTGACCAAAACAGTTTTTATTACATCTGAGAGAGATATCTGCCTCATCCTCACTCCCTTTTGTTGTGCTTTGGTTATTATAGCTCTGTGAATGTGTAATCGGCTCTGTGCACTCATGAGACAAAGCAGAAGAACAATGACCTTTTGGTTACAATGAGCCATGGCTCCTTGAAAGAGAATCACATGGATTCCCCAGGGATGCAGCAACACTTCCTTCCAGTGCCACTCCGTGTCTGGCCACACTAGTGTTATGGCCATCTCTGCAGCCTACACACTCCCCGGTCTATCCCCAGCTACCAGCATTACCTCCTTAAGCATGCCCACACCCACATCTCAGGAAAATATGCATCTCATTAGTTGTGCTCAGTGCTTACTGAAAATAGTCTTTCTTTGAGGCAAAGTGAGGAGCAAGTTTGACATCCTTTCACTGGCACACAGTAGGTGGTTGTTCGTCTTTTAAGCTCCCTGTCTTCCCTGCTCCCGAGAAGGATTCTTTTGCCCAAAAATCACAGTAAATGCCCACAGAATGAGTCAGCGACAGAAATACAGAGAGAGGGAGGATATCTGTCACGATGTAAGAGACTGATAGGCTGTCAGTGAAACAAATTCTATTATATTTTCCTTTTCTTTTTGTGTAGCTGCCAAATATCTGACAGCTATCTGACCTGTTTAAATGTGATAAAAATCCTTTAAGCGTCCTTTGTTCTGAGAGAGACGCTGTATAAAGTCGTCCTGAAGAGCCACTCTATGTGTGTGTTTATCCCCATCTACTGCTTATTCACCTACTGGGAGGAAAAAAGTAAAAGCAAACAAAAAACCCTCCTCTTTCTGAAAATCAACATAAATATAGGACATTTGAGATGCCAAAGGACTCTAGGACTCATCGTTTCCCTGACAACAGTCTCCAAGCAACCATTACTCCTCAAAGCTTTTCTCCAATCCCATCTCTCCCTGTGAGACTCTCGTTCCTCAACCCCTCTCTTTCTCTTTGCCAGTTTGCCTTCCTCTCAAGAGTCCTCCCATGTACCCTGTCCATATAGTTACTGTACGAGCATCAGAACCTGAAAACCAGCTGTCTGATGTGATCTCGTGTGATTGGTTGTAGGCTGCAGAGCTGTTGCATTTTAGCCCGAGGCACTTTTCTACACCCGCTGAATCTAAGGTGGAGGAGAAAGGGGGTGGGGATGTTCAGAGTTATTTTTTGCAATCTTTTTTTTTTTTCTTCCTGAAACTTTTATTGAACTGCAATGTTGTGCAAAAATCTTTAGCCACCCCTCATTTCTTTATATTTTGCAGGAAAAATGGGAAACTGGTGCAACCATTTACTGAAGCATGCAAACATCAATGGAAATAAAGTACACTGGGAAAAAACAGAGTTTGTAGAATTCTAACCAGCTTGAAAGTCAATGAATGGTATGACCACCTTTATTCTTCAAAACAGTCTATACTCTCTTAGGCAAGCTTTCCTGTAATTTCTTTAAGTAGTCTTCAGAAACAGTTTCTCAGGCTTCTTGAGGGACAGTCCAAAGCTCTTCTTTGGATGTTGGCTGCCTTTTGTTCTATTATCTGACAAGATGACCCCACACTGTTTCATTTATGTTGAGGTCTGGGCTCTGGGGAGGTCAGTCTATGAAATCCAGGTAGGCTTTTGCATTTACATTGCCAGTGTGTTTGGGATCATTGTCAAGCTTAAAAATGAAGCCGTTGCCAATCAGACACTTTCCAGAAGGCATTGCATGGTAGATCAAAATTTTACAGTACTTTTCTGCGTTCATAATTCCATCAATTTTAACAAGATCCCCACCACCACTGGCTGAAATGCAGCCTTAAACCATGACAGAGCCTCCACTGTGTCAACAGATGGCTGTAAACGCTCACTGTTTTAACTCTCTTCTGACCTCTCTACACGATGAAGCTGATTTAAACTGAAAATTTTAAATTTAGATTCATCACTCCATAAGACTGGGTGCCACTGATTTTCAGTCCAGTTCTGGTGTAATTTGGCATACCTCTGCCTTTTCTTCCTGCGTCCCCTCCTTAGGAATGGCTTCTTGACAGCCACCATTGCATTCAGACCATTTCTAATGAGGATTCTGCAAGCAGTAGATGGATCAGCTGAAGGGTCAGATGCATCTATCAGGTCATGAGTAAGGCGTTTGCTGGGAACAAATGGGAACAAGTGATGTGCTTTTGTGACAGGCTACTATACAAAGGGCCAAGACACAAAACTGGTTCTCAGTTAAGTTGTCTGTTAGGTGTCAACACAACACTGGTTCATTCCTTGTGTTAGGTCCCTTTTCATGTCTGAATGATTCATGGGTCAGTGTTAAGTGGCCTAACAAACAAAAAAAACATCTCAAAAGTTGATTCTGTTCATCCCTCTGAAAATGGTCAGGTATACAATTAGACTGAAAATGAGTGAAAAAGCAGCAAATGTACAAAGAAAAACCTTGAATAACCTCCAGAAAGCCTGGAGAACTATTGCTCGAGACCACTTCAAGATTACTAGAAATTCTGGCTAATTGGAAGCGAAATGAAAAGAAATGATGGGCGCCTCAAGACTTTTGCACAGCACCATAGTAGATCATTGGCTGAGTTCATCACATCGTGCCAAAAAAGATTCTAGTGTTGGTGAATCTACTTGGTCCCAAAGGGATGTTACATGATCTGACTTTATTTTTGGAAGTACATTACCTCAGTTAACCAGACAGAGCTCGGTTATTTTTAGCTGTGTTTTTGTTTGGAGTGAGAAAGTAATACCCCAAAGATCACAACAGCATTTTTGTTTTCAGACCAGACTGCATGAAAAATTTGTGTGAGACGTTAAAAGGCTCTTAAACTTTTTCTGGCATGCCTGCCTTCAGAAGCCCTCGGATTTACACTCAGTGAATCATAATTTGAATCCATAAACAAAACTGGTCAAAATAGATGAGAGAGAGAGAGAGAGAGAGAGAGAGCCCTATTGCTTGCTGAATAAATCTACCTCTGAGCACTTGTTGTTCTTTTATCAGACCTTTTGACTTGTCATACTAGAAAAATCAGAGCTAAAAACATTAACAATGCCTCAGTACAGCGATCATTTTAGTGTAGCAGAGCATTTAATAACCATTTTATAAAAACTGGCATTAGACGAGTTAGAATGAAAATGGTCTATTCAGCTTAATATTCCTTTCGTCATTTGCTGCCCTCTGGAATTATACACTGTGAAATGAAGTGCATTTTTTCTTAGTAGAGTGAGTGGTACATGGAGTTCCACTTGATTCCATTTTAATGGGTTGAAAGCAGAAATAAGACATCTAAAAACTGGCCAAATAAGCCCAAAACTTTCTGCATGGTTAGATACTTTTAATCGGATGAAAGTATCGGGCAACATCTCTTAATTATTCAATGCGGGGAGTTTCATTCAATCCCATTGCCACAGGTGTATAAAATCAAGCACCTGTCTGTGCAGTCTGCCTTTGGGGTTGTTTTAAAAGAACTCACTGAATTTGAGGGTTGAACTGTAATACGAGTCCACTGTTGAAACAAGTCAGTTTGTGAAATTTCTTCCGATTTCACAATCAGCTGTATTAATGCAAAGTGGAAGCGTCTGGGAACCATGGCACACCACATAAAGTTGCAGAGCTTGGCTGCCAAATGCTGAGGCACACACTATGTAAAAGTCACCATTGCTCTGCTGACCTAACGACTGCAGAGTTCCAGACCTCTTCTAGCATTAACGCCAGCACAAAAACTGTGCACCAGGAGCTTAATGGCAAGGGTTTCCGTGGATAAACAGTTGCATGCAAGCCTTACATCACCAAGCACAATGGTGAGTGTTAAACGGAGTGATTTAAAAACATGCCAGTACTGGACTCTGAAATAGTGGAAATATGTTCTGCAGAGTGACAAATATCACTTATCTATCTGGTAGTGTGATGACCAAATCTGGGTTTGACAAATGCCAGGAGAATGTTACCTGCCTGACTGCACTGTGCTAAATGTAAAATTAGGTGCAGGAGGGATAATGCTATGTGAAGGAGCTGTAAGAAGCATCCTTCACTAGATTGATGATTTATTATTTTATATACATTTTATATTTTCTGAAAACTGTGGTGTATGAACTCACTGGATGTTGGTTATTTGTATGTATGGTCTTGAATGGTATGTGATGGCATTTAATGGTGGAAGTATGGTATTTTCTGAATGGTGATTTGTTTTCTCTCTTCCGAGGTGCATTTCCATTGGCTGGTGGTGGTGTTTTCATGAAGCCTGCACATGAGGATACTCCACCTGATTCCCCTTACTAGCAGCTGATTGGAATGTACCATTGAGAATGAGAGGCAGGGAGGGGTGATTTTGCTAAAAATGCTTTTGTTTCAATTTATATTTCTGCAGTAGTTTTTTTGTTGGTTTGGATGCTTATGCTATTTATTTTAGGGTTTGACATAAGTATATTTGGGGTTATTTTGTGAATAATTGTAAATATGTTTAGGAGTGGGCCCCATGGTTAAATAGGGGTTGTTTGAGGTTATTGACTCTCTTTCTTCTTTTAATTTTGTGGACTGGAGTTGCTGCTGGGCTGTGTTTTTGTTTTATTCACTGTTTTTGTAAAGTATTCAGTACAAGAGAAAAATCAGAGCTCTGAAAATTTGAGTTTGCTCTCGTGCTTTATTTCACCTCCACAAATCTCAAGCTCTGGGTTTGCCATCCTGAAATGGGGTTGTAATCTCAAAAACCCTACAGGTTATACTTCTGTGCTTGTCATTGACCCCTTAGTTCTAGTGAAGGGAGAGCTTAATGTTTTAGTATACCAAGACATTTTGGACGAATTCTAAGCTTCCAGCTTTGTGGGAAGAGTATGGGGAAGGCCCTGTTGTGTTTCAGCATGACTGTGCCCCAGTATATAAAGCAAGGTCGGTAAAGGCATGGTAGGATGAGTTTTGTGTTTAAGAATTTGACTCGCCCATTCAGAGCCTTGACCTCAACCCCATGGAATGCTTTTAGGATGAACTAGAACAAAGATGTCAAGCAGGGCCCCCTTGTTCCAACATCAGTGTCTGACCTCATAAATGTTCTTCTGAATGAATAAGCTAAAATTTCCACGGACATACTCCAAAATATTGTTGACTTTCTTTCCTCCAGAAGAGTGGAAGCTGTTATAGCTGCAAAGTGGGAGCAGCTCCATATAAATATTTAAAGATTTAGAATGGGATGTCATAACTGCTCCTGTAGGTGGCCCAATACTGCTGTCCATATAGAGTATTTTGTAATTTGGGTGAAGCGCAGAGTTCTGATTCTTAATCAAAAATAAAAATTACAATGTAAAACAAAAGAAACCCAAACAAGTTGAAACTGGGTGCGAGAATGAGTTATCAAAGTTGAAAAGCCAAAAAGTATGGAGCCACTGAAGCCCATCAGGTTCAACTCCTCATATAAAATCACTAGCTACGAATAGGCATTTGAAATGAAAAAAAAAAGAGGTGGGTGGAGAAGAACTGCTCAGTGCATCATGCGAAGTCACCCAGCAGCCTAAGTCTATCACAGCTCAACTATGGAATGGTTCAGGGTCATGTTCTACTTTTAGAAACTATAGAAACTACAAGGAAGCCTGCACTCTGGCAACAAAATACTCTATTTTGTGCTATGAGCACTTTAAGATAACACAGCAATTTCCCTACTTTTATGATAAATAAAGTACTTCTTAACTTAGCTTATTTTAAAACCATCTCAACCTCGTCTCTCTGGCTTTATCTCCAAACCGCTCAATCTGAGCTGTCCCTCTGATGTACTCATTTCTAATCCTGTCCATACTGGTCACTCCCAGTGAACAGCTCAGCATCTTCAACTCTGCCACCTCCAGCTCTGCCTCCTGTCCTTATGTCGTACCGTTTTTAACTCTTCCCTTTCACTCTTGCTGCTATCCTGTCACAAATCACCCTTGACACTCATCTCCACCCTGCCTACCCTTCTTCACCTCTCTTGTGCTCTGCCCGTCACTTTGGAGGGTTGATCCCAGGTATTTAAACTCATCCAACTTCACTACCTCTACTCCTTGCATCTTCATCGGTCCACCTGCCTCCCTCTCAGTCACACATATGCACTCTGTCTTGCTTACTTACTGACTTTCATTCCTCTTCTCTCCAGTGCATACCTCCACCTTCCTATGTTCACTAGAGATCATGTCGTCTTTGACCATCATAGTCCACACAGACTCCTGCCAGACCTCATCTCTCAACCTGTCCTGCAAATAAGAGTTAAGCTAAACTATTTAAAACAAAAAGCTAAAAGTAATGGCCTATATAGTGCTAAAAGCAATGCTTAAACTGAAGGCTCACAGTATGTGTTAGTGCTTAGCGTTTATAAATATCCAAAGTAAAATCTTAATGACATTCATCTTAACAAAATCATTATGTCACATTTAGAAGACAACAAAGGGCTACTCCAGTTGATGTATTAGGGACTGCGGAGGAATGTGAGATTTGAAAGGCTGGGAACCAGTGTCACAGAAAGCTAATACAAAGAGTCATCTGCAGACAGACTTTTGTTTTTGCACTCTCATCATAAAGCGGGTAATTTATCACATCTTACAAAATACAAGTGTTCTGTGTACACCTTGAAGTCACGACAGTTCATATTGCTTAGTCTCGGTTCATATTCCTCCTCTGCTCTATTTTTAACCTGAGATTTTGTTACAGCTGCACAGTGTTGAGGCAGCATCTTTGTTGCTGCTTAGTCCTAAATGGGACAAGTGTCTTGAGAGGCCTTTCCAGTCTTCCACTCTGCCCAGAATGCCTGTGAGTCACCTGATGGATCGTTACCGCAACCTACAGTGTGACTGACAGCCTTAATGAAACAATAATTTCCTAAAGCTGTCGTTAAATAAATGACAAGACAGAGAGAGGGGATGTCAAACAAATCTTTATTTATTCTCAGTGGCAAAGACGAGAGTGCTCAGTAGACGATGACGAGTGAGGGAGTGTCAGTGACGACGCCACGCTCAATGAGATGTCAGAACAACGTTTCCAGAACGTTCTCTTCGGGGATTGACCTGTGTAGCCAGCCCCCACAGAATTCAGTCAAACACACACAATAATAATAATAATAATAATGCCGGTGGGTAAAAAAAGGGAAAAGAATGAGAACATCAAACAGCCACAGGTAGATTAGGTTTTCTCCTTTTTGTCCTCCTTCAAGAGTATCTCAGTGTTCTGTGACTCAGCTTCAATTGAAGAAGAGCTCAGTCTGGTCATTCCTGCTAACGGCTTATTCCATATAACCGTCTTGACCTTATTCTCCTTTGCTTCACATCCTCCAGTAAAGGGTTCTTTGTGCTGATCACTTGTGGTGCATTCAGCAAAAGTATGGCTTGGGTGCTGACGTTGTATAAAAGTCTCAAATGACCATATGCCATTGGCGGCATTATCAAACGCTCCTTTGAATCAGTACGGGGACAGAAAACAGTTGATGCAGTGTGGAAAATGTGGCCAAAGATGTGCAGAGAGGGAGCACTTTCATAAATAAATAGTCCTGCCTTTTAGATGGCATTGCTAGAGACACTAGCTAGATTGTGCAATAGCTAATGGCCACTGAGGTACAGAATTGTATAACTGTAAAACCTACAGGGTCATGTCTTAGATCGTCTACTCTGCATGCTATAAAACAGGGTCTATAACAGGTATACATGAGATTGCTATCAGTCTCTACGTTATCAGTGCGTGCTACTTGGGTGTGTGTGTTTATTTGTGACCCCAGCCTCCTTCCCATTTTGCCACATTAAGCAACAAATCAGCATCTTGATACGACTCTCTCTCTAATCTTCTCTCTCCAGGTCTCATCAGGTAATGAGCGTTCACTGACTCACCCAAGCTGGAGCTGCAAATCAAGCTCACCTCCTTATCGTTGATTTTTCTCTCTCTCAAAATGGGTTTCAGGCTGATGTCTGCTCTGTCTGTTCATCCTTTTCTCCCGCTTTCACCTCCCCTCACCTTTATCTGCCACAGCTAAATTTCTCTCCTTTTATTTTCCCGCTCATATGAGCCTTCTCCATCTTATTTTCATGCTGTTTCACCAACTTGAAGTTGTTTTTCTCCTCCACCTCTCCATATCCATGGTGTATGACTGTGTGCATGTGGAGTGTGTTTCTTTGCTTGTGTGAATGTGTGCGTGTGTGTGTGTGCGTGTGTGTGTGTGTCACAGTGCACTGAGGTCGTGGCAGGAACGAGACTTCTGGCGAAAGATCTTGCTGCCCCGGTGGCGGCTCATCTCCCTATAGCGGCCCCGATCCCGGTCTCGGCCGTACGATCGCGGCACCAGACCGGCAAGGAAGCGCTTGGCCCGGCTCGTCAGGCTTTCCCTGCGGCCAGCACTGGGGTCACCGTCCGTCCATCCGGGGCCAACGCAGTCTCCCCTCGCTGTCCTCACGGCCGCCTCCAGTAGCTCGTTGGTGCCGTGTTCTAAGGAAGCTGAGAGCTCCAGATAGAGGCAGTCGAACATCATGGCGCTGGATTGAGCCTCTGGTTAAAAAAAAGAGACATTTTTTTAGTAACCGACTCATTTTATAACTGAAGCTTCCCACACTGTCAGCTGTAAATGGCAATTAAAGGCAGCAGTTCGAAATGTACGGATGTTATATTGTGAAAGCAGCATGTTAACAGCCCAGCTGCTGTTTGGATGTGTATCGCCATGATATACTACTTGAGAGCTCAGTCACTGCAGTATGGGAATCTCTATTAGCCTTCTACGTGTTTGCAGCTGCTTTCACAGCAAACCGTGACAGACTGAGTCTGGCGTAGGGATTGGACTCTGATTTGGGTAATGTGCTTCTGAAATCGTGCCTGAAAGCTATGGCCGTAAAAAGAGAAATAATCATAAAGGGGGAGACGTTTTTCTGGAAGTGTAATGTGATATGGACTGTGCTATTTTATACATTTTACAATAAACATGTATCAGATTACTCATTACTCATAAACATGGAGGCTAGAAATAGTAGAAATAGTATTACACAACAATAGTTTTGATATTGTATGTCCTAATGTACACTTAGTTCCATATGTTTTTGGGCAATTGCACATTTTTTGGAATTTTGCTTTTGTGTTCCACCACAAAGGTTCAGAAGTAATTGAACGATTGACTGACAAGGAGTTTCATGACTAGGTGAAGTCTACTCCCTCTTTTTATCATGACAAACCATACTACCATATAGATAAGAAATCTGGAGTTGATTCCAAGTGTTTAACTTGGAATTAGTAGCTGTTCACTGGAACTCTCGATATGCCGATCCAAGAGATGTTGACGCAAGTGAAGGAAGCCATTATTGAGCTGAAAAACTGAAATAAACCTATCAGAGATATAGCAAATTTAAGAGTGGCCAAGAAAAAAAATCTGGTGCTTTCTTAAAATGCACTGGCCATCTCAGCAACATCAAAAGACCTGGAAGTCCACAGAAGACAACTAAAGTGGATGATCACGGAATTCTATACTTGGTTAAGAAAAAACACTTCACACTGTTTAGAACATTCTCAAGAAAATGGGTGTATCATTGTTAAAGTCTACAATCAAGGGACACCATTGTGAATGTAAATACAGAATGTTTACAAGAAGGTGCAAACCACTGGTTTAGCTCAAGAACAGGAAGACCAGATTAGATTTTGCCAGAAAACATCTAAAAGACCCTGTCCAGTTTGGAACAAAATCCCTGGACAGATGAAACCAAGATGAACTTGTACCAGATTGATAAGAAAAGTATGGAAAAAGAGTAGAACAGCTTGTGATCCAAAGCATACCACGTCATCTGTTAAAACACAATGGAGGTAATGTTATGGCATGGGCATGTAAGGCTGCCAGTGGAACCAGGTCAATAGTGTTTATTGGTGATGTGACTGCTGATGAACTCTGAAGTGTACAGGGCTATACTCTCTGCTCAGATTCACCCAGATGCTGCCAAACTGATTGGATGGTGCTTCACATTGCAAAAGAGCAATGACCCAAAGCATACTGCAAAAGCAATCCAAGAGTTTCTCAAGACAAAGAAATGGGGTATTCTTAAATTGCCAAGTCAGTCACCTGATCTCAACCCATCAGAGCAGCTTTTCAGTTACTGAAGACAAAACTAAAAGTAGAGAGACTCGCAAACAGGCAGCACCTGAAGGCAGGTGCAGTGAAAGAACGTCTCCAAGGAGGAAACACAGATTTTCGTGATGTCCATGAGTTCTAGACTTCAGGCAGTCATTAATTGCAAAGCACTTTCATCCAACTATTAAAGACAATCCGTATATTTAAATTTATTCTTGTTTGTCCCATTACTTTTGAGCCCCTGAAAATGGGGACCTATGTATACAAATGGCTATGAATCTGCTCTCAAGCCCCCCCCGATTAAAAGGCCAGGAAAAAAAATTAAATGGACCTTGAGTTAAGGTTGGTTTGCTTTTTCCAAACTCAACAAAAGTGCCAGAAAACACATAAAAGCACAACACCATGACAACAGATGAAACATCAATGCCGTTGAGAGCTATGTGATACAACTGAAACCTCTGGAAAAGATTATTAAGTCTGAATAATTTTGGCAAATTAAAGGACCATTGTGTCAGACTGAACGTGATCTGTCATGAGAAGCTGAGTCTAACGTACACATTTCAGAATCAGAATCCTTTATTAATCCCGGGGGGGGGATTGCTTTTTCAGTCTTGGACTCATGGACATCACTAAATGCTGTGTTTAGTCCCTTGAGATGCTCTGCCAGACTTTCACTGCAGCTGCCTTCAGTTGCTGCTTGTTTGTGACTCTTTCTGCTTTTCCATTCCTAAATCTCTCTCAGTTCTATTGCGTTTCTACATTTCTGCATTTTACAGTGTAAAATTCCTCTTAGATAATAATCATTCTGTTTTTGTTAACTCACAAACAGATATTTCTATATGCAATGTTTGTAACTTAGGAGTTACAAAGTTGTGCTGCTATGTTTCTACAGTGGCTCAGAACAGACTCAAACACCAGCTTTCACATTTACCATGAAATATTATCATAATGTAGAACGGCTATTATTAGTTGTTGGCTATCATCTTTTATTTTACGGTTATAGCAAAACTGAACTTGTAACTCCTGAATCTA
Source organism: Etroplus canarensis (assembly GCA_015106775.1). NCBI lineage: Eukaryota > Metazoa > Chordata > Actinopteri > Cichliformes > Cichlidae > Etroplus > Etroplus canarensis. The sequence goes on along the minus strand of VUQH01054903.1, from coordinate 6,418 downwards.
ACTGGACTGGAAATTTTTGTGGATGTGGCTGTGAAAGACTCCATTTCGCCACCCTGGGTGTCCTGATTTGGAAAGTGAGGGAAATGAGAACAGCTATTCAGCTATTCACCAGTAGATGCCACTAAATCTCACAAACTGCCCCCCCCCCCAAAAAAAAAGAGAAAAAAAAAGAAAAACATGTTATTTTTAAAAAGGAGATGATGTAAGAAACTAAGAAGCTACTCTTTGGAAGAGTAAGTTCTTACATTCTTAGAATTTCATCCTCTTTTCCATAATTGACATAAACAAGAATCTTAAGCAGGGATTCTAACTACACCACAGGCACCAATTAATGTGTATTTGTAAAATTCATAGTCACAGGTGAATCTAAGAAGACGCAACGAGGCAGTAATGGCAAGATGGGGTTAAGTGTTCCTGCTAGCAGAGTTGTATAAGCTCAAATCTCTTGGCAGCAGCTCAAACAGGGAGACGGTTTCTATCTCACTGTGACTCCCTTGGATAAGGACAGGTGACTAAGCGTGTTGTTGACAAGGCTCAGTATATCAGCTAAAAGCGCCTGTTTGTCCCTGGTCAAACAAGCCCTGGGTGATAAGGAAAGCTGACAGATACTGATCATTCTATAAAAAATGGGCTTTATTGTTAACTCAAATGGCATTCCCTTCTCCCCTCCCCAACAGTACTTCAGCTTTTACTTCACTCCTGCTCTGCAGAGCCAGAATCTGAGAGCTCGTGAGCAGCCGTGTGCTGAAAAGGTTTTTTTAAGCTTATTATTGGCACTTACTATAACGGTCTTTAAAAATACACTGCAGGAAGTTAAAATGACGGCAAAGTGATGGCAGGAGGAAGAGGTCACAGCCGTAGACCAATTATGCGTGGGTTTCATAACAACATTTTTGTATTAGCTTGGAAAAAATGATTGAAGTGCACGATAATACCCTGATAAAGTGCTGATAAAAACTCCATTGTCTACTCACAATGGGAGAAAAACAGCACATAGTAAAGCAAATTCAAAAAGAAATGCATTTAAAAGCTTCAGCTATGAATAATATCAGATAAAATGGCTGTAATTTTATATTCAGCCAGCCAGAACTACTGATGTTCTCCTGAACAGTTTGGATTTTTCTATTTAGTGCAAATTACAATGAATTCTAATTGCATTATTTCTTTTGGCAAATTAGAAAATAAAAGAATTACACCTTTTGAGTCAAATGGTTACACAAGTGTGTGTTGCATTTTGCCATTATTTTTAGCCTATGTTTAATTCATGATCTGTATTTTAGTTTCTGGTAATATTTAATTGAAACCTAATCACTCATTCTGCGATGCCACATTCCCCATAGTAAAACGACTAAAGCGGAGCTGTCACTCTCACTTCAAGCTCCATTTTTTAAAAATCTCAGACTCTACTTGAGTAGCTTTGCATATTTCCTGGTTCAAAATAATCTTTTTATCTTAAAAAAGGGGCCTTGGTGCAGCCCTTGTCCTCTTTGGCTTCTTTCTGAAACAAGCTGTTTTCGCTTGGGATGTCAGACATACGACCTGTGGGCCAGAACTGGCCCGCCAAAGGATGCATTAGATGGCTCTGGAAAATGTAGAAAGTTTAAAAAGCAGGGCATGAATTTTGGACCTTTAACTGTATTCTCATCTGTCATACACCAAAGTAGGAAAGAAACTGAATTCAACGGCATAAATTTTCTCTTTTCACTTTTTAAAATACAGTTATGATTAGAAAATTTTCTGTGAATAATTTCTCTTCTTTTAAATACAAGATACAGTGTCCTCTTTTTACATATTTGTCTCATGTGAAAGGTCTGTGGTTCTCAGCCAGAAGGAGACACAAGCCCAGCTTTGGGGACCACAATCCAGTGTACTCCTAGTGCCAGTGCCAGTCCCAAACCCAAATTAATCGGAGGTTTATGCCAGTGAGAGCATCTGGCATAAATTCTGTGCCAAATCACAAATGTGGTTTCATCTGTTGTGGTACATTTTGGGGGAAAAGGGAGAAGCTGAAAGAATGTTTCTATAATTACAGGAAAAAGTGGTTTATCTTCTTTTAGGATAAGTGCAATGAGTCATCTGACAGGTTTTCTGATTTCCAGCAGCGTTTCCTTATAAAGTGGGGAAACTTGACGTGCACTGTTAAAATTGCACTCGTTTTTCTAAAGACATCCCTGGGATCTACTGAAAGAAAGGGGTACAATTTGGAAGTGTTTTCTAAAAAGGTTAGGAGGCAATAACTTTGCTGGTTTGGCCCAGTTAAGCTGAAACTGATCTGTATGCATCCCACGATCTGCAATGAATTTAACCCACCTGCCTCCAGCCCGATTTCTTGTAATTGGCTGCTCCTCACGAAGAGAAGGTTTAAGTAGTAGGTGGGCAAATTAAGTCCCCTCTCTTTGACATTATGGAAGTCCAGTAGAGGTTTCAATTCACAAGGCTTTCTTAAAAATACACTGATGTCAATTTGTGAAATTTTGACCATGTTTAATATGGGCATCCACCATTATCACAGTACATGCAGTCAGGTGAAAAAAGTTTTCACAGGACTCTCTACAGTCCTGTGAGAAACTACACACATCCAATGATTTAATAGCTTGTTGAACCACCTTTTAGAAGTAATAATATGAAGTAACTCATATTGCTGTGGAGGAATTTTTGGCCCAATCGTCTTTACGTTTCTTCAGTTCACTGAAGTTTGCTGGCATTCATTTATCTTTTCAATCAGGTTGAGGTCTGGACTTTGACTTGGCCATTCTTAATGATGGCATTTAGGATGGCAGAAGCTATTCTTTTTCAGCCATTCTGTTGATGATTCCCTGGTGTGCTTGAGATCATTGTTCTGTTGCTTGACCCAATTTCGGTCAAGCTTTTGCTGTCAGATGGCTTCACATTTGACTCTAAAAGACTTTGAATTACACGGTCGACTCAATAACAGCAAGGTACCCAGGTCCTGTGTTTGCTAAACAAGCCCGAATCAACCTCCCTCCGCCACCGTGCATGACAGTTGGTATGAGGTATTTGTGCTGCTATGCTGTGTTTGGTTTTATTATGGCCAACATCTCGACTTCTCTTCATTTATGAGCATGGCAGGGTCTGAGCTTGCGGTGAATTTGCCGAGAAGTCCTCTCCTGGGAAAATTGTAGAATTGTGTACACAAACATCTGAATGCTCCAGGTAAGCAAACTACCCAACCTTCTGCTTTTATACAGGTGGTCACACTGGCTGATCAATTAACCAAGAGCATCTAAATGGCAGCATCTGGCTGCTACTTACCCTCTTTGTAAAGGTGAACTTAGTGTATCACAGGAAAACTTTTTTGACATGATCGTATGAGACAGAAAATAAGCAAAAACATAATAATTCCCCTTCAAGATTTAAGTCATTAACTGAAATTTTAATTTCCCAATATGTTCAAATATGATTATTAACACTAATTATTAACAATAATTTGCTTTTAAATAATGGCGCATTAGTGGAAGGCCAAAGTTAGAAAGGTGGTGTCAAAACATTCAAGAAAATTGTCAAGAAGAAGAAGAAGGTGAAGATAAAAAACAACAACAATAACCAGGTTGTAAAATAACAAAATTCAGCTATGTAGTTACATCTTAACTTAAAGGTCCTTTTACTAAAATTTTCTGGACCTATTAACTGCATGTTGAGTTTTGCTCTGTTCTCATTGATATGGAACTGTATCTGAAGAGTACTTATTAAGTGCAAAAACTCTAGTCTAGTTAAATCCTCTTCCAATCTGTGGTCATTGAAACACAACCTGTTAGTCTGGTTTTTGTGTGGGTGCTTTTAAGCAGCACGAACATATGCACACCAGTGTTACAAGGGTATTGTATTGGAAAAAAAAAAAACACAGCTGCAGATTTGATCTGGGTCTAATAATCCAAGCGCACAGCAGCTGTCGAACCTCCGCAGCATCACCTAATGGTAGGTGAGGTAAGAGAGAGAGGAAATACAGCAAATCCCAAACCAGATTACCAGGACTTTTACTAATACCTATGACAGCTGATTGAATAACCTGTTAAAAGAGGGCTTGGGAAATTGAATTGGAGGGGAGAGGGGATGGGGAGGACAACAAACAGCGATGAAACAAAAGGAGAAGGGAGAATAAAAGATGAGGGAAGGGGATGAAACATGAGAACAGAGGCAAAATGAGAAGAGGCGAGAGCAAAAGTGAAGAGGAGACAAGATAATAAGCAACAAAAGAGGAAAAAAGTGGAGGAGAACAGCAAAAAGAGGGGATGGGAAGTAAGGAAAAAGTTCACACAGGGACAGAAGAGAACAAGGGATAAGGTGATTAGGAAACAATGTAAGCAAACCAGGCAAGGAGACAAGGAAATGATGAGAGTTTAAAAAAAGCAAGAAATGTGATGTGAATAAATGAGGAGAAAAGGTAAGGAGGCAAGAGGTGGGAGAAAGAATATAAAGATTGGCTGAGACGAGAGGATGAGGCAAGGACAAGACAGACGTCAAGAGCAAAAGAGATTGGAGGAAAGAGAACGAGGACAGGAAAAGAAATGAGGAAAAAAGAAGGGTAGGCAAAGAGGAGCGCGACCTACATGAGAAAACGAGGTGAGGAGGTCGAGGCAAGGAAAGAGTGCAGAGGAAAGAAAATCAGAGGAAGAAGAGACGAGGGCTGAGGCTCTACCTTTATGCTGACCACTGGAAAAGAAACGAGGGATGGAGAAAGATGAGTGAAGCGTGAGTCACGAGGAAAGAGGAAAAAGATCCGGAAAGGAGATGACAGGCAGGATGGTGGATGAAATGAACATGCAGGAGGAGGGAAGGAGACAGACAGATGCAGGGGAAAGACAGAAAGACTGTCAACTAGGCAAATGGAGCCAGAGTGCATATTAATCAAGTCCTGAGGAGCAGGGCCACACCAACACCGCATTGAGCAAATGATAAATATGTTCCCAGTGTGACAGTGTGTGTATCAGCGTGTGGTGAGGATGGAGAGAGAGATGTAACGGGAGGGGGAAGGTGAGAGATAGCAGAATAAAAGTGTCACTGTATTTTCCATAAATAGACTTTATGACTTCAGTGCTCTCAGCCAGGCCCAAGGTTCTTTAAGAACGATGTTCGCTAGGCAGGCTTCTGCTGTCGGGTTCACACATCCGAAAAAAAAAAAGAAGAAAAAAAATACATGTGACCTGTCCAAAGAGAACATAACATTCTTGTCAGGCGCCCCGGGAACAGGGATGGAGCATTTCCATATCGCTGACCACATTCATGCTTTAGGGTTTTGGTTTTTGTTTTTTTTTCATGACAAGAGAATATGCTGAGTATAGGCATCTCCCGTTATTCATTCCTACCCTCTCTGCCTCCTCTTTCCACTCGCATCATCAAGTGAACGCCAAAGCTGGGACCGAACTTTAGTTGACAGCGACGTGCAGGCGCCAGTGTGCAGATTTTACACTCGCTGCCTCGGTTTAAGTTGCACAACAAAACAAAACAAACAAGATTAGAGCCTAAACCGTGGTTCCACTGATTTCTCTCAGCGTTTGCCATTACAAGCCGTAAGAAAAAACAAAAAAACCAAGGCCTAACTTGACCTAAACAACAATGCTGTAACACAAAGCTTACACCGTAGCGTTGACAAAATCTTAATCTTATTAGAAGTATAAGTAGAAACAAGTATATGTACATCTAATTAGCTTTTTAAAAATTTGTTCTTGAATGAAACAACTGAGAATAAGTCATACTTTTAAAAAATACACCATACTGGAAATGCAACTTATATACTTTTCTGACAAAAATTCAATCAAAACACACTTATCAACATATTATCAGATGCTGCTGCAGACAAAATGCTAATATTAATTTATTAAATTTAGTTTGTCAACTAATATTTCTCAAATCCTTTTATATGTTTATTTGTATAATATTAAATCATCATTAAGTACTTTTTGGCCACTAGAGGTCAGAAATTCTTGAATAAAACCCATTACCAGCCACAGGGGCCCACAAACCAGTGTAGTCCTAGTGCTGGTCCCAAGCTTGGGTAAATGGTGAGGGTTGCGTCAGGAAGGGCATCCGGCGTAAAAACTTTGCCAAATCAAATATGCAGATTCATAACACGACTTCCATACCGGATCGGTCGCGGCCCGGGTTAACAACGACCGCCTCCGGTGCCGTTAGCCAACATGGTGCCGGTGGAAACTGTGCTACTGTTGGCCAAAGACCAAGGAGGGGGAGAGGGGGAAAGCGTGTTAGGAGGCAGAGAGAGGGAAGGAAAGGTAGGAGGGTGGAGGTGAGAGTAGGGACTTTAAATGTAGGGACTATGACTGGTAAAGGGAGAGAGCTGGCTGATATGATGGAGAGAAGGAAGGTAGATATATTGTGTGTGCAAGAAACCAGGTGGAGGGGAAGCAAGGCCAGGAACATCTGAGGTGGATTCAAACTGTTC
>VUQH01054902.1:0-15773 GCA_015106775.1 Etroplus canarensis | reverse complement strand
AACTCAAATAACCACTGGTTACAACCAAGGTATGCAGAAGGGCATCTCTGAATGTACAACACATCGAACCTTGAAGCAGATGGGCTACAGCAGCAGAAGACCATGGAAACTGACTTTACAATTTTGCATGGGCTCACCAAAATTTGGACAGCAGAAAACTGGAAAAACACCGCCTGTTCTGATGAGTCTCAGTTTCTGCTGCAACATTCAGATGATAGGGTCAGAATTTGACATAAGTAACATAAAAGCATGGATCAATCTTGCCTTGTATCAACAGTTCAGGCTGATGGTGGTGGTGTCAGCGTGTGGGGGGTATTTTCTTGGTGCACTTTGGGTCCCTTAGTACTTGTTGAGCATCATTTAAATGCCACAGCCTACCCAAGCAAAGGGTCATCTGCCAAGGCATAAGATGAGGACCAGGAGAGGCAAAAGAGACCGTCTGATACAGAGCTGCACTGAGAGAGGATATGAAAGAACCCCTGAGTCCGCAAAAACTAAAGCCCTACAAACTGTCATTGACATGAAGGATACCAAAATCAAGTCAATGGAGCAGAGCTTCAGGGACATGGAAGAAGAGCTTCTAATGCTGAAATTTAATAGATTTCTGAGCTATGAAGGGCATCAGGAAGAGGTGAACCAGATAGAGGCTTACTTCAGTCACACCAAGCTCATGAAGAACAAGATGGAAGAAGTGAAGCAGGACCTCTCCAGGAAGGGCACTGAGCTTATTAGTTTGAAAACAGAATTGGAGACACTAACCAACCAGTTCTCAGACAGCAACGAGAAAGCAGATACAAGAAAAGTCAGAGGAGAATGGACCCCTCAGTCGGGAAATCCTTTACCTTAAAAATAAGCTGCAGGTTAGGGAGTGCAAAGTCCCTGTGCTACAGAAAAAAGATTGAGAACTTTGAGTGTACCCATCTTCTGATGGCTGTGTCTGGCTGGGATAATGCATGATGTCACAAAGCTCAAATCATCTCAAACTGGTTTCTTGATGATGCGTTCACTATATTCAAATGGCCTCCACATTCCCAGAGCTCATTTCATTAGAGGACATTTGGAATGCGGTGGAAAAGGAGATCTGCATCATGGATGGACAGCTGACAAATCTGCAGCAACTACATCATGCTATTGTATCAATATGGAGCAAAATCTCTGAGGAATGTTTCCAGCACCTTGTTGAATCTATGCCATGAAGAATTAAAGGCAGCAAATACTGAAAAGTTTCTGGTGAGTGTAAATTAAAATGCAAAAATTTGTTGCCTAATATACCTGGACGGCCCACCCAAATAAAGCCAGTATTGGAATCACTGCAGTTACCATCATGGCAAAATCACTTTCTAAGCATAATTCAGTTGTCTTGACGTCGGGATGCTGGGGTGCTAGGACTGAATAAGAACCAAAGCGCTGAAGTTCTTCTGACTCGGAAGTAGAAGCCAAAGCAAAAACAGTCTGAATTCCCAGTAGAGGTGAAAGAATTCTACATTTGTCAGAGTGCTGGTATGCACCTCATTTCCATAACAGTGTTCAGTGTTGAGTGTGGCAGTTGGGTATTACAGTATATGGAGCTGTTTAGTTTTTATCAACTAAACTGGGGGGAAAAAACTTGATTTCTCAAAGTCAAAGAGGAAATAATAACCTCCAATATTACTTTAAAAAGTCTGCAATGAGAACATTGAGGCTATCTGTAAAACAGAGTGATGTAGAGAAGAAAATACTTCCAAAACCTTCCTTTATGCGACCCCATCATAAACAGATTGGTGAGTTCTAAGGCCAGTTCAAGCTCACCGTAGATTTGTCAAGGTAGATACTCTGCTGCAGTCATTTGAGTTACATTGGGCATTACATTGGGGCCAAGGCAGTCAGCTGCAGAGAAGGCATTAAACCTCTATACATTAACACTAACAAGGCCAGAAGAGACACATTACCCAGCAGACTAAAAGCCCCTCACTACTGGTGAAAGTAGGAGGTAAGGCCAGACACAAAAAAGAAAAAAGATTGAACCTACATTCAGACAAACTGAAAAAAAACTCTCCTCCAACCTTTAACCAGCCATCTGTTATACACTGTGAAATACATTTAATTACTGAAGTCCTCTGTTGGGGCTATTCTCTCGATTGCGCTGGGAGCAGCTATTGATTTCAGGTTGTCTTCTGCCTCATTAGACCGTGGCAGAGCACTGCCCTGCAAGCTAAAAGAGAATCCATAAATAAGCCGACTACACGAGGTCTTTTGTAAAATTGTTCGTTCCTTTATGGTTACTGTGAAATAATAAAGCCCCAACAGGACAGATACCTTGGAAGGCCTATGGCTGAATGGAGCGCCAAAGGTTTGAGGTGTGTCAGGGTGCAACATATGCACTGAATTAGTGGCAATTGTGTCATTATAGTTACTACCACTCGCTTATGCCGGTGGCCTACGCGTGAGGCAGAGGCTTGAGAGAGGACAGAAGTCAGAGCCACGACCACAATCAAAATGATTCCTCTGAGGACGTGCTCCTATTGATCTGCTTTCAACTCCAGGGCTGCTGGAAGAAGGACACAAACCTTGCTCGCTACACAGCCTAAGACCAGTGGTTCTGGTTGCTCCTGTGTGTTTGATCACTTAATTAAAACATGAATACAGCTGCAGGAAATGTAAAAGTATAAATGACTTCTATTTCGTAGGAAACTCTTTGAATGATCACACAGGAGTAGTCAAGCAAACCCAGATAACAGTTTTGACGTCTCTTTGGCAAGGTCATATTGAATGGCAGGCATCAACCTTGGGTAATTTCCATCTCCTACCTTTATTTGGAATGTTTCTTATTGTTGGGCCAATCATCACAAATTTTGCTGTCATTATGTCAATAAATATGTTCATGTACTTCCAAATGATAACCCAGCCTCGGGGGGCCACAATCCCAAGCGTAAATGAGGAGGGTTGCATCAGGAAAAAATCTTTGCCAAATTAAATATGAGACTCATCACTAAGATTTTCATAACAGATTAGTCCAGGCCTGACACCAGTGTTGCTGACCAAAATGGTGCTGATGGAAACTATACTACTGTTGGCCACAGATGAGAGGGGGAAGGTGTGTGAAATGGTAAAGGTAGGAGTAATGGCTGATTTGGTCCTACATGAGAGCCTACAGACAACTTTGCAGACCGTCGGTTACATGTTGTAGCCATTTACTGTCAGCAGGGGGCAGTGTCACAAACAACCCATCTGGGCAAGTCTTGCATGCTTTTTTCGGTCCTTGAGCAAGCCGTGTAGGAGACAAAATTTGTACCATCCAAAGTGCTGACGTGAAACCGAGTGTTAAAAACATTTAAAAGTGTCCGCTGCAGCCACATCTATGATTTTCATGCTGTTTTTTCAATCTTTGATGTGTCTCCCCCCTACCCTAAGAACTCCACGGTTGCTCCCCGTCCTGTCCTGTTCTGCTTTACAACAAGTCAGCCATTTAAAATAAAAATAACAAGGCTGGTGAGCCAAAAAATAGGCTGTCGGTCATTTACTTGCCACCACAAGACATTTATTCCGTCCGGGTCTGGAATCTACTGAAGTCCCATTGTACATGGTCACTATTTATATGGCGCCATTTCAACCATGGGGATTCTACAAAGTGCTTAGCAGTTTCATTCTTCTTTTCAGAACTGCCATTCAAAGTGTTGGGGGCTGGAGATCAAGAAGCCAACAATCAATTGGTGAACTACCCACTTGATAACCTAAGCCACAGCTACCCCACAGGCACCAATACGTCAGCACCAGATCCTTGAAATCCTATAACTTGCGAGCTGGTTCCACCAGGGACTTGCTCAAGCACACTGCAGCTCCCTGTGGCTGGTTTATGGCTTGTTCCTCCTCAGAAGACCATCAATAGGTGCTCTTGCTCCTGACTAGGAAAACCCCATAAGCCTTAAAGTTTACAAAATGTTCCCATCAAATTGTTCTGGCAGATTTATTTGGCCACTGTCAAAATTGATCAGGTCCAACATGATGACAACAAGAACAGGCTGTTTATATACAGTCTCGTAAACCCCAGATCTTAACATGCACCTTGTTATGAGGTAAATGCTATCCGCTGAGGTTCGCTGATATATAGTGTGACTGTGTGAGGATAGAAGTGTTTTCCAGCTAAGATGTGAGTGGGTGAGAGCAAATGCAAATATGCTCTGTGAAGTGCAAATTGAGGCGAAGATTTGTTTGCCTGGGTAAAAATGTTTTAACTTAGGTGGAAATTTTTTAGCTTAACCTGCGGCTTTATGGCTCCGCTTCATGAATGTGAGGACAACAGACGATAACAGGGGCCTGGGGTAAACTACCTCAAAGAATCAACAGTAAGTTTCATCCAGAACTTTTACCTATACACAGAGGCTGGAAGGCTCTACACTCCACATCTAAACTGAAAATCTTGAACCAGGCAAGTTTACTGCCTCTTGTCATTTTTTAGGAAATTGAAACGATTTGTTTACAGGGCCACAAAATGCTCGTATGAGAGTGAAAAGAACAGTTTTCACTGTCACTTTGATCAGGATGCCTTTGGATGTCATACGCTAACTCAGCAAAAACCTGTAGAATTTTAAAATTAGACTCAAACATGGATAGAATTCTTTGGCCACATGTCTAATTTATTCAACTGAATCATTAAAACAATCCAACATTTTTCTAACAGAAAGTTCTTCTTAGAACTAACAATTCAGGCCTTATAGCTTGGTAAACAGTGAACTAAAATAGTCTGAAAAGTCTACCATCTTCATGTAGTTGAATATAATTCAGCACAATGTGTATGATGTTCTAGTTCTGTTGTGCAACTTGTGGCTTCTTCCATATTTGTTGCAGTCAGTATGTCCCTCTGATAAAGAGGTGTGTCTTTTGTTACTGAATTTAATGAATAACACAAAAACATGGGCTGCCTTGAATAAATTGCTTGCCCCATTGAGTTAAGATCTTTTTCTTTTGCCTTAAGTTGTCATCAGTAGAGCGGTTTGAGTGTTTAGGGTCACAGTCTAGATGTATAATGAATTCTCCTGGTCCAGAACCACTGGCATGAAATGCAGTGTGTGCGTTTCATCATATATCATACACAGTACAGACAGAAGTATTCAGCCACACCCCTCAATCACTGAATTCAGGGGTTTTATCCAGTTCCACTGCCACAGCTGTATGAAATCCAGCAGCTAGCCATGCAGCCTGGCTTTACAAACATTTGTGAAAGAATGGACTGCACTGAATTTGAGTGCGGTACTGTAATAGCATGTCATCACTGCAACAAGCCAGTTGGAGAAATTTCTTCCCTCTTAGATATTTTACTGGTATTATTGCAAAGTGGCAGTGCCTGGGAACCACAGCAACTCAGCCACCGAGCAACCGACCAGGTAAAGTTAGGGTTGTTGAGTGCTGAGGTGCATAGTGCATAAAAGTTGCCAACACTCTGCTGACTCAATAACTCCCCTGGGATTAACAGCAGCAGAAAAACTGTGCACCAGAAGCTTCATGGCATGGGATTCCATGGCTGAACAGTTGCATGGAAGCCCTGCATCACCAAGCACAACGCCAACGTCAGATGGAGTGGTGTAAAGGACAACTCTGCTGGACTCTGGAGTGGCGTGGAGTGACAAATCATGCTTCTGTTGGTCTTTGTCCATCAGACTGCCATATTGTCGGTTTTCGCAATTGCCAGCAGAATGCTACCTGCCTGAATATAACTGTAAAAGCAACTATGGTAAATGGAAAGGTGCTCAAATAGCACTTTTCTGCTCTGACTGAGTGCTCATTCTCCCATTGACACACACATTCATTCAAGGCTGTTCTATTGCCTTTAAGCACATTTAACTATCATGCACCCTCTGACGGATGCATCGGGAGCAATTTGGGGTTCAGTTTCTTTCCCAGGGACACTTCAGCATGTAGACTGGAGAAGCCAAGGATCTCACCGTCAACCTTCCTCTTGAAAGATGATCCACTATACCTCCTGAGCCACAGCTGCCCACCTGTAAAGTTTGGTGGAGGAGGGATAATACTATGGGGTTGTTTTTTTGGAGCTGGCCTGGGGCATGGTTGCATGAGTTTGGTTGGAGGAACTTGACTGGCCCACACAGAGCCTTGACTTCAACCCCATTCAACACCTTTACAGTAAAGTAGAATTGTAAGTCAGGCCAGCAAGTCCATCATCAGTGTCCTCACAAATGCTCTACTGGATGAATGGGTAGAAGCTCCTACAGACACACTCTAAAATCTTGCTGAAAGCCTTCCTAGAAGAGTGGAAGCTGTCATGGCTGGAAAGGGGAACCAACCTCATATTAATGCCTAAGGATTTAGAATGAGATATCACTAAATCTATTGTAGGTGTAAATATATAAGTGGTCAAAATACTTTACAATACAAGGCAAAACTTAGGAATTCACTGTACCTCATCAACACATTTCATTGGTTAGAATTCTGACACCAGTTAACAACACATCACATGAAACTGCATCTATGATAGCCACAAAGACAAGGGTTTCCCCCTGTATTTTGTTTGTATGGGGGTTACGCTTAATAACCAAAACCCTATTTCTTTTGCACCTACACAGTTTTTACATATTTGTAACAATTAGCTACAGCTGACATCTGCAAGTCAGTACTTTGGTTGTTTGAGATGAAAACAGCCAACAAAAAAAGTCAAACATGAAAGAGAAAATATCCTCATTATTTGTCAACAAAATAAAGCTAAAAGCATGCACTTACTGATTTGTCATATTTGCAATAATTTGGCAAGCTGATGGCTCCTTTTAGTCTCTAACAGTCTGCGCATTTTCCCCACTCCCTGTTTAGTCCCTTCGCAGAGCTGCCAGAAAAAGACTGAACTAAATCCCTGTGATCTTAAAAGGAAACGAGGAAAATTAATGGCTAGCCCTCCACCGCCTGTACTTTATGATGGATGACAGCAGAAGGAGGGGTGGCGGGTGATTTCTACAGTATGGCGGATCTGAAATTTTAAATTCCAGCTCCTTCAGAATCAGGCTAAATTTGTGCTGACAGGTGATAATTTAAACACAGTGGAACAGCTGGTTTCAGAGCTGCGCCTTACATCCTAGTAACAGGGCATCTGTGCGCGCGTGCACGCGTGCGCTATATTCAGCCGGCTGCGTGCACGCTCGCACGAAGGAGCTTGTCATACTTCCTTTCAGAGAACTCCTTTCGTTCACGACGTCTGACTTCATGCATATGCAGGCAGGTTGGCCTCAGAAGCCAGGGGAAGGCTCTTCACAGAACCCTGGCTGCTCACTCACATCTCCCCTGCTCAGGAGATTTTTTTTTTTTCCCCCTGTCTTTTCTCTTTATTCAAATGTCTTCAAATTCACTTCTTATATAAACCTGCACCTTTCTGTGACGCCAAACTAACAAAGGTGTCGTTTCAGTACTCCTTTGGGAAATTATCCTGACTCGAAGGTTCTTGCTGTAAAAAATTATTTTAAGAAATTAGAATAAAGCTGCCTCAGTGTTTATTACACTGTAATAAACCATCCATTTGGTCAAAACTGAACGTTAGGTGTTGTGTACAGTGGATATAGAAAGTGAACCAGCTTATTGCACATTTATTGTTTTCTATATTTTTCCCCCTAACAGATTTGTGTCTTTTCCGGTTGAACTGCAAAGGTCATAGGTCACATTAAAGGAACGAAAGGTTCGAAATGATTCATCGTGGTTTCATTTTGGTGTTTTAACAGGAGTTCGTTTTCTATATCCACTGCAGTTTAAGAGGAGCACAGCAGTGGTTAGTGCTGCTGCCTCGCAGCAATGAGGTTCTGGGTTCAAGTCTACTGGCTGGTTCTATGTACTCCCTCCCATGCTCCAAAGACCTATGACAGCTGGGATAGGATCCAGTCCCTTTGTAGCACGGAGTAGGAAAGATGAAAGAAAACTGATGGATGCGTCGTGTTATCCAGCTTTCTCAAACATGCTGTTCAAATGCGGAGGCTTTTGGGGGTTCTCTCCCCTCATTCTGTAAGAGTTGCCAATATTTCTTATTGAATGCATATGAATCTTCTTTACGATACTTCAGTTCCACAGTGTGTTTAATAACCTTTATAACACTGGTGCATTTAGATGCATGCTGCTGAAATAACTGTTGAGTTGAGCAGAGTTTAACTCATTTATTGTTTCATTTTTGTGTTGATCCAAACAGCTGTGTGATGCTGATCATGTAGCCACAGGGAAAGTAGGGATGTCCGCCATCTGGCTATAGACTGTATATCAAAGATGGCGACAGCATGGCATGGACAGAACTAGGTGTAGAATGTAAATTAATGCATTTACTCAAATACTTAATTGATGTACAGCTTTAATGTACATTTGGCTGCTTCCTTGTATTCTTCCCACAGAGGATTAATCCACATTGGTAATTTGGCGGAGATTTGACCCGGATGCCCTTCCTGACACAAGCCTTCAAGGTGACAGGGGCTTGTGTCCCCACCTGGAAACAAACCAGGCGAATGTGTAAACCCTACACTACAGGGACATGATGTACAGCTTTAATGTACTGCTAATTGAAGCATTTCTATATTATGCTACTTTCTACTTCTAGCCCCTCCCACCATGGGAGTTTTACAGCGGAAAGGGCACCTGGTGTAAAACCTCTGCCAAATTACCCATGCAGATTCATTCACAGTGGCGACCCCTTGAGGAAGTACAAGGGAGCAGCCAAAAGTGGTTCATGCTGTAATATAGATGAAGCTACACAACATAAGCAATTAAACATCAAAGAGGTAGCATTTCATCTGGTTTACAATCACCCATCATTTACAGGTTATTGTATTGTGAAATACAGCAAGAAAACGTATTACACAAACTAAAGGGAATTAAAATACATTTAAAAGTCTCACAGTCATATTCAGGACAAAGACCCTAGCTCTTGACTGGCCCAAATCTGACTTATGACATTATTATACCATAAATAAACTAAATGACGGTATTTATATGTAAAAAGCAGAGGTGCACACCCAAAGACGACTTATACGAACATGACGATCCAGTCCAGTATAGGAGAGGTGATTCCTGTGAATTGTGGACGGATGCCTCCAGCTGCAACATTAATGCTATAATTCACTCATTTAAATGACTGCAAAATGGGCCATTCTAAAAAATGAGCAGTTTTGCTTTAGGTACTTGAGTACATTTTGCTGCTAAAGCTTTTATGGTACTTAAGTTGAAGTAAAGACTCATTTCACCACAACACAAAGGAGTTATTCAATGCATAACAATGATTAAAACTATGTGCATTTCTACTTTTCATTTAATAGTATTAGCGTGAGGATACAAGGCTGTACATGTATTGTTGAATATCATGCCCACTGTTTTCCACACTGGTTTTATTTCTGATCAAACATTCCGATTTCCTGTATGCTCCCCTGCCTCACTTAGTTCAACTGTCACATTTTTTAAAGCAGCTTCAGCTCGTCTTGGAGGAAGCTAGTTAGCCTAGCTTGGTTAGCTTGCACATCCTGAAGTTTATGGCCAGCTTAAACCATAATGGGTAAATACCAAATGTTGTGAGAAGACAGAGGTCTTGAATCTCAGCTGGTACACAACCAGAAATTATTATTATTATGTCTGTTACCAGGCCACCAGCAAATATTCTGGAGGCAAAGCCACGTGCTAGCCAAGCACAAGTCAGAAACTACAAAATGCTATCTGTAAAATCAGCTCTCACACATGCAAACATTCCATATAGGTAGAGTACTGTGCAAAAGTCTTGAGCCATTTCACATTTTTAAAAATAATTTTGCTGGGAAAATGGGAACTTGGTACAAGAAGTTATTGAAACATGCAAACATAATTAGAAATACAGTGCATAAGGCAGAAACAGGGTTTGTACCATTCTAATTAATTCTATTTGGTAACAATTGCAGATTGTGCAGATGTTCTCCAGGCTTCTTGAAGGACATTCCAAAATTCTTCTTGTGATGTTGGTTGCCTTTTGTTCCGTTCCCACACTGCTTTAATACAGTTGAGGTCACTCCATTAAACCTGTTGCCACTGATTTTTAGTTCAGTTCTTGTGTAAATTTGGCTTACCCCAGCCTTTTCTCCCTGTTTCCCTTCCTTAAGAATGGCTTCTTGACAGCCACCCTTCCACTGAGACCATTTCTGATGAGGCTTCAGCAAACAGCAGATGGATCGACTGAAGGCCCAGATGCATCTCTCAGGTTCTGCATCAGGTCTTTGCTGGATTTTTTTCCATTTTCTTAAGGAGATGACTTTTAGATACGGTCCATCTGCTGTAGATTGTTTTTTAGGCCTGCCACTTCTTCTTTTGTCCTCCGCTTGTCCAGTTTCCTCAGACTTTTTAAGGACACACTGTACACCATGCCGAGACATGCCAAGATTTCAGCTAGTAGTTCTTTGGGAATCACCTTTTTGGTGCAAAATATTTTATGCCCGTCAAACTGTGTTATCTTTGACATTTCTCATAGATTCTGCTAAACAGGCAGCGAGTAACAAAGAGCCTAAAGATACAATTTAAAACTGGTTCTTTGCTTGCTTTGCTCATCCCTTAATACAAGGGATGAACCTTATATTGCCAATGGCTTTTTATGCTCAGCTGATTCATAGGTCAGTGTTAAGTGGCTTAACAAACAGAAAAACATATCTCTGAAAATGGTCAGGTACAAGGACTGGACTGAAAATCTGGAGAAAAGCAGCCAAAGACCAAAGAAAAACTTTCTATTGCTCAAGACCACTTTACAAAGATTTCAAGAAAGTCTGGTTTCTTAGAGACAAAAGATAAAGAAATGAGAGGTGGCCCAAGACTTTTTCACAGCACTGTAGAAATATCCATATATAGGGTTCAACGTGAACAGGTCACCAGTGGTCTGGTGTAAGTTATAATATCCTCGTGCACATGCAAGTAATCAGAACAGAGACGGCCTGTTCAGAACTATGTTTCCCACATGTCCACATTTATTTGGGACCTAATAAATCCACACATGCCTATGAATAGAATTTTTAAGGAACAAACACACCCAGCATCACAAATACCATCCGTAAGGGATAGTCAGCTGAGGGATGACTAATGTCGAATCAGCTACAAAGGCTGAACCCCACAAAACAACCTTTAAATATTACCGGGTCAACAAAGTTTTAATAGGAGAGTTAGACATTGCCCTCCATTTGATTTGTGGGTTTTGGTGTATATTTGCGTTGTTTACACATGCCAGCAGTCTTAATTTGGTGATATTTCAGAGCGGACCTGTCACTTCATTTCAGAATAAGCCTATAAAGCAGCGAAGGTGCTGACACATGAGAAGAGATATGAGAGGTAGGATTAATCATGTGCCACAGAATGTGCATAAGGAGGGACGTAGCTCAGCTAAGCTGGAGGGAAAAGATGCAGAGAGGAAGGGAGGAAGGGGGAGAGCTGAGACGGGGGCACATTGATGGATGAGCATAGTGTGGATTTACTGCTCTGCCTACCTACACTCAACTCCACCCCCACTCAGCTGAGGTTGGTACTAAACTAACAGAACGTGCCAGGAGAGGCAGCAGCAGGTCTCATCAGCCATCTAACCAGGACAGGTGGACAGGGCAAAGTCAAAAGCCAAGGTCAGGAAAGGAAATACTGCCTTCTGCTGTGTGCCAGCCAGCAGAGATGATAGCATACCAATATACACCCATAAGCCAGTACATAAAAGCTTAATATTGCCTAATACTTTGTATGCCCCCCTAGAGCTGCCAAAGCACCTCTGACCCATCACGGTGTCCAAGGATGCCCCGCGGTGTCAGATACAAGGATGTAGGCAATGGATCCTTGAGGACCTGTAGGCACCTCTATGAATCGAGCTTTTTCCTGTGAATCCCACAGATACCCAGTCAAATTGGAGTCTAGAAAGTTTGGGGGCCAGATCATGATCCTTGAGTAGTTTTTTGCATTGTCCTTGATGAGGTAGCCACTGCCATCAAGGGTATGTATCATCTGCAGTCGTTGGGTGGTACGTCTCAAGTGTCCACGTGAATCACAAGACCCATTTTTCTCCAACAGAACATTGCGTTTAAATGAGAGAATCACTTCAGCTATCATCTGGTTTTAAAGTTTTATTAAAAATTGAAGTCCAAACCAGGCCTCACCCCGCTTGAGATCCAATGTGATTGGGTGTGCGCAGGGTCATGTGATGGTTAGTACTGTTGCCTCACAGCGAGAGGATCCTGGGTTCAAATCCACCAGTTGGGTGGGCCCCTTCTGTAAGGAGTTTGCACGTTTACCCTGTACCTGTGTGGGTTCTCTCTGGGTACTCTGCCTTCCTTCCACAGTCCAAAGACTGGTTAGGTTTATTGTAAGGGTGGGTGAAAAAATTAGCATGGCATAGTACTGCAATATTTTACGCTGCAATGTAGTTCACTTTTGAAGATATAATTTAGAGCTGAACAAAGATTATAAGTCACAATGCATTGCAACATGTGCTACTATAATGTTCATTGTGTTATAAAATGCTAAAAATAACAATAATATCATATTGTGAATTAAGTATCATGATAATATCGTGTTGTGGGGTCTCTGGTGATTCACGCTTCTAGTTGATTGGCAATTCTAATTTGGCCGTGGTGTGAATATGAGTGCGAATGGTTGTCTGTTTCTATGTTTTAGCCCTCTGATAGACTGGCAACCTGTCCAGGGTGTACCCTGCCTCTCTCACTGTGGCAGCTGAGACAGGCTCCAGCCCCCCCCAGGCAACCCTGAATTGGATAAGCCGAAGAAAATGGATGAATGAATGGATTAAGAAACTACTAACAAGCCATCATGAAAACTAATAAGTGGTTGTCCCTGTGCCTACTGCCACAACACCTCTGCACTGCTTTTTTAAAGATCGAGTCCTTTTTCTTCTTAGTAGTAAAGCTTTCATTCTATCTGTTGTTCAGTATTTATGAGCTTTCTACTTGAGTAGCATTTCTGCTGCTGTAGTCACCATTGTCTGACATAAACACAAGTACAGAAACTTGATAGAAAGATGGAAACTAGAAGAAGAATCAGAACAGAAACTCGACAGCGGTACAGACACACCTCGCAGAAGCGTAATTGTTGGTAACAGTGCCACTACATCATAGGCTCTACATAGATTTACCTCAGAGGTATAAATTACACTTAATACATTGTTTTCTTCATTTGTAGGAATTGGGGATGTCACCACGATCAATAAATACAATACCTTTCGATACCAACATTCTCAAAAGGCGATGATACTTCTTATTCTTGGTATTGCTGGTACTGGTACCAGCATTTGTACCCAGGCTGCAATTCTTCTGGAACAGACGGGGCAGCATAGGGCTACAATTGTTCTAGTCTATCCTTAAATGCCTCCATAAACAGGAGAAACTACACATGGCACAATGTAGACTATATGTGAAAGATATAGACGACAGCGCCCCCCCCCGACTCAATAATGAGAAGTATGGGTATGGAAGTTCTTTGCGGTTGAAGCTGATAGCCAAGGAAATAACTGATTTGCAAAAGTAAAGAAAAAGTTCAAAAAGCCATGAAAAATGGTGCCAATCATAGGAATTATCGTGGCATCAATGCAAAATCATTTCATTACCTTCACCTAAATCATGGTGACGTGTTCTGTACTGCTGTAGCTTTTCTTTACAGAATTGTAATGTTTGTAATGTTCAAATGATTTTAATACAGGAGTTTATGATTAAGTACAGGGTGGCGGCTGTGGCTCAAGAGGTAGAGCGGGTCGCTTTCCAACAGGAAAGTTGGCGGTTCAATCCCTGGCTTCTCCAGTCTACATGTCAAAGTGTCCTTGGCCAAGAAACTGAACCCCCAAATTGCTCCCGATGCATCTATTGGAGGGAGAATGTGTGCATGATAGTAAAATGTGCCTAAAGGCCTAGAATAAAGCACCATGTGAATGAATGAGGCTTGCAGTAAAGAGCACTTTAAGTGCTCATTTAGAGTAGAAAAGCTTATATAAGTAGCAGTCAATTTACATGGGATAATCCTTTTTTTAACGGCGGTATCAAATTTGGTATCGAGAGCTGTGTCATTCTACTGGTACTGACTACTACATTTCTGGTATCGTGACATCCCTCGTAGGCGCCACATCTACCACACAAATCCTGAGTGAGTATCTCTAGCAACTCAGCAGGGATGAGAGGAGTACTACGGTGTAGGAAGGAGAGATCATACATACCCCCTATTCCTCATGACTGCCAGAGGTGGTGGTTTGCACCTGGATACTTCTTTACGTGCTCACGTTGCTCCAGTATCTAAAGTAGAGAAAGTGAAAATCAGTCTAAACCAACCTGGCAGACCAGTAATTTCTATTCGAGCACACGAGCACAGAGTGCCTCCATCTATTTTGAATTACAAACCATCACATCATGGAAATGTCTGAACAAACTCAGCTTCTAAGCCCTGTGAGAGGCTCATCTACTTTCTAGTTTGCATGACAAATGGGAAGCAGTGCTTGGCATGCAGCAGGGAGTAGTTCAAATATACCCACAGAACAGAATAAAACACAGCTCATGGGTGTAAAATTGCTCCTCTCTTCAGTTAATTAAAAAAGCAGCCCAGAGGAGTTTGACGTTTGAAAGTCGAAAAGCAGGTGATGTAAACATGACCACCACTGTGCAGAAACTTGCTGAATGTGTGGTGTAGAGCTGCAGTGAAGCACTAGTACCGCAAAGGTTAGGAGGGCAATTCCCACCAGGGTCTGTGAGGCTAAAAATATCTGTACTAATGGTGCTGTGCACTTTGGAGGATGAGTGGGTCAGTTTTATTGGCTGGCAATAGTAGTATCTGCATACATGCCAGCTAATAAATACTGCACCTACACAAATCCGTCCAAACTGGCAACGTGAAAGGAAAAACAAAACTTATTTTAAAAATATGTAACTAATAAAAAAACTGAAAGTGGTGTGCACATACTTATTCACCCCTTTTGCTAAATATCTAGTGTTACCAGTTACCTCCAGAAGTCATATCATTAGTTAAATAAGTGTCACATAATTTAAGTATATATACACCTGCTCTGAAAGGCCCCAGAGTCTGCAACACCAATAATCAAGAGGCACCAAGCAAGGCACACCATGAAGACCAAGGAGCTCTCCAGACAGGTCAGGGACAAAGCTGTGGAGACGTACAAGTCAGGTTTGGCTTATAAAAAAAATATAGGAAATTCAGAAAATCCCACAGAGCACCATTAAATTCTATCATCACAAAATGGAAAAAGTATGGCACCACAACAAACCATCCACAGAGGGCCATCCACCAAAACTCACAGACTGGGCAAGGAGGGCATTAATCAGAGAGGCAACAAAGAGACCAAAGGTAACCCCGAAGGAGCTGAAAGATCCACAGCAGAGACTGCTGTATCTGTCCATGGGGACCGCTATGAGCTGTGCACGCCACACAAAGGGACCAGAAAAAAAGTCCATTGCTTACAGAAAAAAAAAAGAACGCATGTTTAGAGTTCACCAAAAGGCCTGTGGAAGACTCCCCAAACATATGGAAGAAGGTCCTCTGGTCAGATGACATTAAAATTAATTTTTTGGCAAACAAGGAACACACTGTATCTGGCACCAACCCAACACCTCTCATCACCCCAAGAACACCATCCCCACAGTGGAGCATGGTGGTGGCAGCATCATGCTGTGGGGATGTTTTTCATGGGCAGGGACTGGAGAACTGGTCAGAATTTATACTTTTGCAAACTGTTGTTGTTGTTCTTCTTCTTCTTAGAAGTCAGAATTGAGGGAATGAGAATGGGAATTGGGGCTGTTCCCTTGTGTTGTCCTGGAATTGAACTAGGG
>VUQH01054898.1:13855-30857 GCA_015106775.1 Etroplus canarensis | reverse complement strand
TTTAAAAAAAAAAAAAAAAAAAAAAGAATAGAAGAAAACCCTTAAATTTGAGAGGTTATGGCCAGAAAATGCTGATCAGCTTTGCCAAAAAAACTGAATAGTGAAGTTCGACATCCCTGTGGATGGATGATTAGCAACTCATCATATTAACAAGCGTTTCTCTCTCACCTGCCTCTGAGTTTTAGACTTAGGGTGGCATATACTAGTATAGCAAAATACAAACAGTTAACACAATAGATTTAATAACTTCATATTGAATATTACTCCAGTAAGTTTTCCTTTACACCAGCAAGATATGTTGGATTGCCTCCTGCTGGCTTTGCTGTGGCTGCTTCATGACTTAACACACATACAGAAATGCACACAAAAGGCTGTGCTAACATGGCTGAGACAGACTATCCTTGCTTCAGAAGCTGTTGTCACCCTTTACCACTAGTGCAGTCATTCAAGGACTACAGTGTTTCTCTGTGGCCACTAGTGGGAGCTGCACTAAACATATTGGGCTTAATAGATAGAGGACAGCGTGTGAGAAAATATAATTTCTGCCAAGAATCATGAGAGGAAATGAACGTGAGCATATTGCGAGTATGTCTAAATGGTTAAGGGTGAGAACTGACGGAGGCGAGATGGAGCAAAAGAGACAGTGAGTGTTTGATGCAGAAAGAACAGACAATCCCTGCAGGCATCTGTCAGCAAACAGATATGCAGATCATTTCTTTTTTCAAATCTCCAGATGTTTCAGAGGCTTAAGTCACAGGTCTGTACTTCTGTTTGGTGTTTATGTGACTGTAGGGAAGTCCCAGTCACATCTACTCTGTTCAACAACTTTGACATCGACTTCGAAACTTCCTCCTGTAATAATCTGACACTTAAGATGGGACTTTATTGAAGGGCCGGTCACTTCTGTTTTTTTTAAAAATTTGTTTCTGGTATTTGTCTGCAGTAAAACCAGAAACTGTTCCAGCCCTTCATCATCACTTGACTGGACAGACAAGTACGTGTCAATAAGGGTGGTGTGGGAAGGTGGTGGGAGACAGTGTGGTGATGATGTGTAAGGTCTTCAGTGGGTGTAATAGCCATAGTAGTCTGCATCACTGTTGCTGTCTTTTTCACAGACCTCTCCACTGCGTGGAGGTGGGGAGTTTTCATTGCTGGATGTATAGGGCGACACCCTCCTCTTCTTGTTGTCCCCTGCGTCACCCTCAAATAGGCCGGAGTCGCCTGAGTCCGCTGATTTCACAGAGGGTGGTTCGAGCCAGGGGTTCTCTGCACCAACTACGACAGTGTCTTTGGGCTTGTCCTGCAGCAGGGGCGGCTGCAGAGAGTCTAGGAGTGTGGGAGGGTGAAGCCGGGGGTTCCCAGGCGATGTAGAAGATGAGGAGGAGGAAGAAGAGGATGATATAGGTCTAAACCAGCCCAGACTGGGGCCAGGTTTACTGGGATGGCTGAGGTACTGTGGGGTGGGCCGGCTGGCGCTCCAGCCCGCTGAGGTGGCTCCAGATACTGACACGCTAGTCGATGCAAAAGGATGGTCTGGGTAGTAGCTGAGAGCATGGTGAGCAGATGTCTGCAAGGGAAAGGGCTTATAGAAACTATTTCCCGAGAAGTCCCCCTCATAGGAGGAAGTGAAGTCAAGCCGGTTTGGGGCCACACCCTGCTGAGGTGATAGGTACCAGCGGCCATGGGGACTAGGGCTTGAGGATGGGTCTTTGTGCTGCTGGCCCATGGCAATATGCTCGCGGCCATAGAAGCGGCTTTGGGGCAGGGGGCTCATGTACTGTTCAGAAAGGTAGCTTTGGGGGTAGCAGCCCCCTGGCAGCAGCTGCTGGCCCTCTATAGGGGAGGGGGTGAGGCGATCAGAATCGGGAGGAGCATACAGCCTAGGCAGGAGAGAGGAGGAGGGGAAGAGAAGTGAGTGTGAGAAGAAGAGGAAAAAAAAAAGGTGTTATTTCCTGCTCAAACCTCAAACAACTATCAAACATCTTACAGCCCCTCACACCCTTTCACTGCAACATGCTCAGCAGCAGCACAGTAATTGCATCTATTCCAATATTCAAAATCTTACAGAAGCACCAAGGACACGCAAGTATTAGCAGTGTTCCAGTCCCATTATTTATACAGAGAAAATGCAAGGTTCACAATAAAATATGTTTCTTCTTCTCAATAAAAGAAGAAAATTTAGCTTCCTCTTTACAAATAGAGCCATTTTCTAAATTACTTACGTGTCATAGTTGTCGCGGAAACCTTTAGCGAAGGGGTTATGGTCTATTTTCAGCTGAGTGATCTGTGTAGGGAATAGGAGGAGGGAAATGAGAGAATGTAGGCAAAGGAAAAAGAGAAGGAGTGAGCAACTGCATAGGAGAAACAAGAGCACAGAAAGACAGGTCATTAACTAATAATGAGGCTAACGTGCAATTTCCTCTTGTTGAAAAGAGTTCATCTTAAAAACCACGGAGAGGGTAAACACAAAAATGGGCACCTGTATCTTGCTATGGCAAGGAGTAACTTTTACACAGCGTTTTTGAACAGCTGTAAAAGAGGAGTGAGCTACAGTGCTCAGGTCAGCTGAGGTGAGGTGAGGTGACTCTTAGCTTGAAGGCTGCAGAAATGTAAATTGGTGTGTATGCATTTTTGATGCATTCATGCATAAATGAGTAAAACATGTCACTGACATGAATCATTGATCTCTCAACATCATTAAAACGGTTGAATAGAAGTTATAAGGGCAGCTTTTGCGACCAGTTGCGGAATCAACGATTCTTACAATAAATAAGGCTGTAAATTAAAATAAAGTAACAAACTCCCAGCTCACCAGTCCAAATGTGCCAGTGATTTGCAACAAACAAGCCAAACCCCTCACTTTTTATATATTTTAAATATACAAATCTCATCTTTCTACCATCCTGGGCCTGAGGTGACTTACATCTGCATTTTGATAAGCAGTGACAGCGATAAACTGAGTCTCCGGGAAGACAAAAGTCTGGGCTTTCGGAGAGAGAAAGGGATCCTCTGTGCCATCTTCCTTCACCTCCACAACGTGAAGACGAGGCTGGTACTTGTGGAGTGACTGGAGGACTATCATCTGGAGACAGGGACACACAATATTACTTTGGCTTCTAAAGACTGATAAATTTTTAAATTTCATTTGATAGAACACAGAAAAAAAGCAGGAAATGAGGAGGCAGAAATTGCGTGTTTGCACAAAGGAAATTATTACTGCATGTAAAATACAAATGTAAAGTGGTGGAATTTGCATGTATTAATATAATGCCTGCATTTTGTGACTGAAACTGTTTCAACCACTCAGTGCCCACACACTCACAGACATTTTCTCAGAAGAAAGCCAGTAGGTGGATGCCAAGGAGAGAACAGACAAGAAGGACAGTACCTGTGCCACATTGTTGGTGCTTCCCTTGTTGTTGGTGAGCTTGAGCTTGCTGAAGGACACCTCTTGTCTCATCCAGTGAGCTCCTGTGTTGGGTGAGTCAGGATGCATGTACATCCTGTTCCCTGTAACCACCAAAGTAAGTCATAAGCCACACATATGACTATTTTTTATTTTGAAACAGGATTATTCAGCTGAATTCAGTTGTTTTCATTCTCTCTTACAGCACGTTGCCTCGCTTTAAAAGTCCAGATTCACTCACTAGTAGGCTGCAGCACCTTCAGTTCAGTGGAATTTAATTAAAATCAAGGTGATGCAAAGGGAAGCAAAAAGAAAAAAACTGTTTTAAATTATTATGGTTTCAACCACTGAGATGAGGAATAATTTACACAAGTTATTTAAAAATAACTTTGCTTTTCACCCAAATAATTGTCAGGATTCTTGTTAGGATTCCTGCCATGACTGAGCAGCATTCTGTAAATCCTCCACCTTATAGTTGGTAACCCTGTTTACCCTGATGGCCCCTGTGCTGAGACCAAGCAGTTTCAAAATGCGACCAGCTAGTAATACTAAACCATGACTAACACAGGTGCAGTATTGTCATGTTTCATTTCTGTAGTAGTAAATTTGGCAAATTTCCAGCTGAGAATGTTTTAGACCGTTTCAGTAACATCAGTTTTTAGTGAGTCATTTTTAAAATGCTTTTAGAAGGCTGCATATTTTTGCTGGAACTCTTTCAGTCTCACTCTGTACCACTTACAGAATCAAACTGACTCGATAAGTGGCAAATGTCTCCTATTCATAGAGCTCAGTGGTGTTGATTTGGCTTTACAGTTCCTCAGCTTTTACTGATTGAATCTGGGTGTTTTTGAGGCAAAATCTGACAAAAAACAACCTTGGTCTAAGGCAGGAGTCTCAAGTCTATGGCTGTGGCGCTGCATGCAATGCTTTTGTCCATCTCCAGTGGTTCCCTGAGACTTACACAAAAAACTTTATAAATATGAAAATTGTCCTTTTAATTTCGCTGAACCTCAGTAGAGGTGGTAAGCATTGCTATATACACATAAATGGGTCAACTTTAGTCCCACTAGCTACGAATTCTAAAGCCAAAAAAATAAATACATAAATAAAAATCCTGGAGGAAAACAAAGAATTTAACTGACAGTTAACTGACAGATTAAACAATTCTGATCTTTCTAGTTCTATAATTTCATAAAAGCAGCAAAAATATGGTATTATTGTAATGAAAATGCAAAGTACGAATAGATTTGCCACATGTGGCAATTTTTTCTATTAGTAGCATTGATAATTTGCTAATTTTTAAAAGTTTTACTAGCGTGTGTCGCCTTCATTAAGGTAACATACGAGAAGGTATACTTTATTTAATCCCAAGTTGAGAAATTCCTCTATACAACAGGTAAAAAATTAAGTTAAACACAACAGAAAAATATTTAGCATATTTAAGTAAGTAGGCGTTATTAGGCCCAAATAGGTTTTTTAGGTCAAGAATTGCTTAAAGTGACTCTTTTGATACTAAAGGTTCTCAATCCCAGTCTAAGTTGTTTAAATGTCACCTGATCTGATGTCACCTGAATAAATGCAATGTTAGTCAGGTACAGTGTTTAAATCCCAATCTCACAGATGAAGCTGCTGCTGCTAACAGAAATTAATATGAATTAAATTAATATGAATTGGTCCTGAATAATTAATGATTAAATCAGGGAAACCGCAATTTGCAAAAGTCTACAGCATGCAGTACATCATATTTAATGCAGAAAAGTCAGCGTGCCAGTTAAAGCCCACTAAGACATTGGACATTAATTACAAGTTACCTCATGTAGTCATTTAATAAGAGTGAAGGTGAAAATCTGCTTTAAACATCACATTATTTTACCTGCAAACAGGCCTTATTTTAATTTCCTTACTTTAATATTTCAATTGCAAAGCCAAGATTTTTCAAAACATTACCACAATAACCTGCTAACCTTATTTGTGCACACCACATAAGGGTACTATTAAATATTATTGACTGAAGTTGTTTCACCACAATTTCCACAACTATAGCACACCAGAAGTCACTTTTCCACAACACCTGGCTTATGTGTGGCAACACCTTGCAGTTTCTCTCATTTATATATTTGTGGTTTCTCTATCATCAATCACACAAAATGAAATCTCAGCTTACTTACTATTGTTATGCTAAGTTTTTTTTTTTTTTTCTGAAGTGTGAACAGGAAGAAATACTGAATCAAAGGGTGTGGCGCGAGAGAACAGGGAGTAGAAAATCAAATCCAGTGTCTGAAATATTTCATCCTATACTAGATGTTTGAAAGTCAAGGAGAAATTAGTGGATAAAATGAGCATTATTATGTAAAATGAGACACTTGGGGTGAAGCACAATGGGAGGTTTATTTGGTGACTAATTTAAACACTCCTGGATGCCACAGATGATCAAAGTGAGGCCCAGAAAGCTTTGATAGGTGCTGGAGAAACCATGAGTACAACTGTTAGTCATATTCGAAGTTATGTAATTACTGGGAATAGTATTTTAAAGGGTTGAAAGAGGTGTTCATTTACAATATTCCCTAAGATTTCACTGTAATCCTTCATAAATGGAGGCTGGCTAAAAAAGAAAAAAAAATACCAGCTTCCAATGAGTTAACAACTTTGTGACTTCATTTCAGCCCAAGACATTTTAAATTTAGGATTAATGAAGCAAGGTATTTCTGTTAAAATTATGTTTGACTGAGTTACTAAACAGTTACGTCCGCAGGTTTTGGGACAATGACGCATTTTTTTGTATTTTTTTGCTTCTATACACCACCATAGTGGATTTTGACTCAAAGAGTCAACATTTGATCGAACCGCAGACTTTCCACTTTAATTCAAGAGGTCTGAAAGAATTGCATTAACTATCTGGGAGTAACAGCTATTTTTATATACAGCCCCCCCATTTTCAGAATCTCAAAAGTAAAGGGACAAAAAAAAAATTTAAATACAAGTACTGTATTTAATACTTGGATGAAAATTCTTTGCAGTCAATGCCTGCCTGAAATCTAGAACCCATGGACAGCTCCAAATGCTGTGAGATGCTCTGCCAGGCCTTTACTGCAGCCACCTTCAGTTGCTCCTTGTTTTTAGGTCTCTCTGCCTTCAGTTTTGTCTTCAGTAACTGAAAAGCTGGGAAGCGCAGTCCAGTCATTTTTACAGCATTTGGCTGAAACTGAGCAGCGCGTATAACCCCGTACCTACTAAAATTGCACTACTTCCAAGTTGTTTCTCTTGAGCGTTACTGTATTACATAATTAAAACAATAAAGTAGAAGATTTTAAATAAAAATAATAAAATTCTAAAATGGACGATTTCTGTATTGTGTAGTTGCACACTGAAAAATATGTAGGGAACCTGCTGACATGAACAAAAACAACAATAAAACCCACCAGACTAACTGTGTGCACATGGTTACTCTACTGTCTGCATGTAGGTTTGCTACAGTACTGCTAAATAAACCACTTCCTTGGGCTTCTCCATGTAGCTCATCGAAGTGAAGACCTGCCTCCTGCTTAATCGACCAGAGTTTCTATTCTTCTGCCAGTTTTTAATCATCAACACCGTGTCAGAGTCTGGTGCAGGAAGCCCCAGGACGAATGTGGGTTTGAACTTTATGTCGAGGGCTGCTGGTGGTAAGTGTATGAATAGCAGATATATAATGTTTGAATGTTTGACGTGATTTACATAAAGGATAGAGAGAAACAACCAGACCACTTCCGTATGACAGAAGCAGACTTAGAAAAAAACTTGAAAAGAATGATAAGGGGATCAGAGAAGAATAATAGCTGTTTTTAATGATAAGGAGATACTTTTTAATCAGTGGTGGAAGATCTTTCTTTATATAAGAGTAGTAGTAGTAGTAGTAGTAGTAAGAGGTAAAAGTCAAGCATCTAAAAGTACAAAACTAAAATCAAAAGTATCTGTCTGATTTGATGAAGTCATTGCTGCTTTACTTTTATATTGCAAATGGTAAATCTTACCTGTTTTCTTTGGAAGTTCCATATGTAAAACATATAATCATGCTTTAAAGGTTTAAAATATAATGCAGTGAAATATAAATAAAATCCATTTTAAACTTAGTCGATTAAAGCACAGTTACCTAATGTTGTACTTAGTTACTGTCATTGTTTTTAGATCTGCTCCCTAATCTGCATTTTACCTTTTAATCACCGCTCTCAAAGTCTTGAATTTAAATGAATTTGAATTATATTGTTTGATGAAGGAGTCAGCTCTTGGTTTCTAACAGTCATAAAGGCAGCATCTGTGTTTTGCATTATGCACTATGGTTTTAAATGTACCTGGCATATTTCCCTCCGCTTTCCCACACTGGACCCACTTGCCGCCCTGGTACCTCCAGTGGTGCTGGTCAGCCAGAACCACATCCACATAGACGTTATAGTGGGCCGAAGGATCCAGAACACTGATATTGAAGCTCAGAAAGGGGAACATCCTCCTGGAGAAACACACAAAAATGTTTTCATAATGTTGGTTTGTAGCTTTGTCCACATACTGTAGATCTATATGACGTAGAAACAGAGCAGAGGTTTCTGGTACAATTCCACCTACATCCAAGGTCCAAGGAGAAGAGGATATTGCTGCATATGTAAATTTAGCCTTTCACATTCAAAAAGTGTCTTGGTTTAAATGTAATGATACAAGGAATAGATATAGACATAATTTTCCTTTAAACTTTGACAAATGACAGCATAATAAAAACACATTTTTTTGGTAACTTTTTAGGGATAAAAAAATATACTACAGCCAGGAGCACCTGAACTAGTGAGTGTGCAGTATTTTACAACTAAATATAAAGTATTGATGAACAACTGCATTTTTCCTGGGAGGTATATTTATAAATTATGCAAATTATAAAATTTCAAGCTGGTTCAATACTGAAAGCTTTTCTGCTTCCTCAACAGCGAGTTAACTGAATATATGTTGAATAAATAGTTCTGACTTGTTGATAAGGATCAAAAATGTAAACTAATCATCTGAGAATTGCAATAATCTGATATGTTTGAGATGGGACTTTATTGAGGAGCCAGACATTTCTGTTCTGTTATTTATTACTGGTATTTGTCTGCAGCAAAACCAGAGACTGTTCCAGCCCTTCATCACCTGACTGACCAGACTGATGTGTGTCAGTGAGGACGGTGTAGGGCAGGTACTGGGAGACAGTCTAGACTACCGTTGCTGTCTTTTTCACAGACCTCTCCACTGTGTAGGGGTTGGAAGTTTTCATTGTAGACGTATGGGGCGACATCCTCCTCTTCTTGTTGTCCCCTATGCCACCTTCAAATAGAGCTGAGTCACCCAAGTCAGCTGATTCACAGAGGGTGGTTCGAGCCAGTGGTTCTCTACCACAGTGTCTTTGCAGCCGGGGCGGTTGCAGAGAGCCCCGGAGTGTGGGAGGGGGTTGACTGGGCTTCCCAGGTGACGTAGAAAAAGAGGAGGAAGAAGAAGAGGATGATATGGGTCTAAGCCAGCCCAGACTCAGGCAAGGTTTACTGGGGTTGCTGAGGTACTGTGGTCTTACTGGTGCTCCAGCCCACTGAGATGACTTCTAATACCCACACACTAGCAGATGCAAAAGTAGCTGAGGGTACAGTGAGCAGATGTCTAATCCAGAACATTAATAGCTCTGACTTGTTAATGATTATCGAAAATTTACAACAAGCAAGGTTTAATTAAAACCTTCTGTCATGCTGAAAACTGATAATTCAGCATATTAAGTTGCTCCCACTGCTCTGGACAAATTTCAAGTTCATGGAAATAGTCACTGAAATCAATATTGGCCTTTTTTATTATTAGCCCCATACATATTTTCCATTCTTTTCTTTATGGTGACAACACAGGCACACAGTAAGTGATTACTAAGAATCTTTTCTTTACTCTACAAACACTACAGAACAAAAGGAGAGTTTTTGCTGTGTATGAAAAAACATGCTGAGAAGTTGCTGAGAACCTATTTTTTTCATTTCCATATACATATTTAAGTTTTGGACTCCACTAAATTAACTTTGCATGATGTACTTATCAAAATCATCTTTATCTGTCTTCTACTGAGTGTTGGTGCACCCCATTAGTTTAACTTTTTTCTTCTTTTAAAAAAAAGCTGTTTTAGCTCCTCTCTCCTTAAGAACACTCTCCTTTTAAGTCAGCTTTCTTTTGATTCGCTGCCCCTCACAAACAGAAGTTCTGAACAGCAGGAGGGCATCATACAGAGCCAGGAATCAATACTTTCTGAGTCCTCTCAGGCTGCTCTAAACACTCCGAAACAATTTACAAGATATCCTATGTTTCTACACTAATGATCGTGAGCTCTGGGCAGTGACCAAAAGAATGAGACTGCAGATACAAGTAGTGGAAATTAGCTCCCTCTGAAGAGCTTAAGGGCTTAGCCTTAGAGATAGGGTGAGGAGCTCAGTCATTTGGTCAGGGCTCAGAATAGAGCTGCTACTCCTTTACAATGAATGGAGCCAGTTGAGGAGGCTTGAGCATTTGATTTAGATGCCTCCAGGATGAGGTGTTTCAGGCATGTCCCACCAGGAGGAGGCCCTGGGGCAGACCCAGGACATGCTGGAGAGACTGCATCTCAAAGTGTCCCCCCGGAGGGGCTGGAGAAGCTGGTTGGTTGGTTGGTTGGCTGGTTGGGGAGAGGTAGGCCTGGGCATCTGTGCTTAAACTGCTGGCCTTGCAACCCTGCTATAAGTGGCAGAAAATGGATGGATGGGATCACCTGTGATATGATGATCTCATTATTGGAAACTTTGCCCATGTTTAACATGAACATCCACCATTGTAACTGTATATGTGACTGAAAAATGTCATGAGCTGTGTTCTTCATTCTTTGACTCATTAGATCATGCTTATACATTCTGGAGGAGTCTAGAAACAAAATTAGTTGAATTAATTCAAAGTTAATACATTTATAATGTAATATAAAGCTGTGATGTTTTAGAGTGAAGCAAAAACAGTGACAAAACATGGAAATGGTTAAGTGTTACTTAAACTAGCAAACCTAGTGTGACAACATTAAATATAATTTTCTCCTTTGAATCATCCAGTTGTAAGAAATGACACCAATCAGTTTTCGAGAATGTGATTTTTAGAACTGTTATTTAAGGATAACAGTGTATGTAGGTAAGCCAAGGAGGTGATTCCTATTTGGCCCTTACGACTGCAAGACTCTGTTTCTTAACCAGCTAAAGAAATCATGGGCAAGAGGTGGAGGGGACGGCTGACACTTTAACTCAATATTTAATGCTGCTTTTAATAAAAGATGCCCCAGAAGATGCTCTTGATTGCCGAGGCTTTACATGTTGAACTCATTTTGATCACTTCAGTGAGACAGGGTAACGGGGAGGTCAGGTCGTCCCCAGGCTCCACGACCCAGGAAAGGAGAAGGAGAAGCTTGGTTAAACCAAAATAAAAAGGCACACACATATATAAGAAATGGACACAAAATGCACAAAAATACAAACACACAATGACAGATAGACCCTGCTGACATTAATCTATGCACAAAACATCCAAAGTGCATGTTGACAGAGAAACACTTACTAATCCTTCTGAGTTGTAGTCCACATTTTACATTATGAAGAAAAAAGCAGCACTAAACACAACACATGAATGTTAAAGTCTTCTCTGGAGGAAGTCTGCCTTTAAACATTTTCATACCATAAATATCATATGACAGCACCGAGCTGGATGAAGTACATTTCGGGAAATAACCTTATTCACTTAATTTGTCAGGAGTCAGATGAGAGGACTGATACCAGGTTGCTTGGCTCGATCCTGGTAAGATGAGAGGTCTGCAGCTTGCTATACTTATACATACAGTTACTTTGAGGTAAATAACAAGCAGGGGTAATTTTTAGCTTATTAGGTACTGTGCTTAACATTTGCAAATACATACAATCCACAAAGTACAGAAAAGGGTGATGGGAACGTGATTATCTGTTAAATATAATCTGGACAAATTTAAACCGTGGCCAAATGGATATGGAAGAGGTGAAATCAGAAAATGCCCAAAGGCTTTCGGGATCATCTTTTGAGCACAGTGAATACTTCTACCAAATTCTAAAGGCTATCCATCAATTGTGTATTGAGATATACACTATATGGACTAAAGCATTGGGCCTCTTAATCACTAAATTCAGGTGTTTCATTCAGTATTTTTGCCACAGGTATATAAAATCAATCACCTAGCCATGCAGACTGCCTTTACAAAGATTTTTTAAAAGAATGGGTCTTTCTAAAGAACTTGCTTAATTTAAGCATGGTACTGTAAGAGGATGCCAGCCACTGCAACAAGTCATTTCGGGAAATGGTGGTATTATTTAAATAATTTCCCTCCTTGGATTAATAAAGTATTCTGATTCTTATATTGCAAACTGGAAGCATTTGAGAACGACAATAAATCAGCCACAAAATGGCAGAGCAGGTAAAGTCACAGAGTCAAGTGCTGAGGTCCATGGTGTGCTAAAGTCCCCAATGTCCTGCTGACTCAGTAAGTGCAGAGTTCCAAGCCTCCTCTGGCATTAACATCAGGACAAAAAAGGTACTGGGTGCTTCATGGCATGGGTCTCTACGGCTGAGTAGCTGCATGAAAGCCTTGTACAATCAAGCACAATGCCAAGTACTGGAGTGGTGTAAAGCACACAGCCACTAGACTCTGGAGCAGTTAAACTCGAGAGCTGCTCCAAAGTCTAAGGTCTAGTCTAACATCAGGCGATTTTCACTTGATGTTGGTGTCAGGTGACACTAACCCTTGAACACGTTAGTGTGCTCGGGTAAAACATGTTCTATGTAGTGAGGAATCACACTTCTCCATCTGGCAGTTTGATGGACAAGTCTGGATTTGGTGACTACCAGGAGAACGTTACTTGCCTGACTGCACTGTGCCAACTGTAAAGGGGCTATTTTTCTGGAATTGGCCTGAGCCCCTATAGTTCCAGTGAAGGGACCTCTTAATACTTCCACTTATTAAGACATTTTGGACAATTCTGCACTCCCAACTTTGCGGAAACAGTTTGGGAAAGGCCCTTTTCTGCTCCAGCTTGACTGTGCCCCATTGCACAAAGCTAGGTCTGTAAAGCCATGGTTGGATGAGTCTGGTGTGGAAAATCTTGACTGGTCCACCCAGAACCCTGACATCAACCCCATCAAACACTGTAGGGATGAACTAGAACTGAGATTGCGAGCCAAGACCTTTCATCCAACATCAGTGTCTGACATCACAAATGCTCTTTTTGATGAATGGGCAAACATTCTCACAGATACTATCCAAAATCTAGTAGAAAGCCTTCCCAGAAGAGTAGAAGGTATTGCAGCTGCAACTCCAACTCCATGTAATGCCAGTGGATTTAGAATTGGATGTCATAAAAGCTCCTGTAGGTGTAATGTGTAGATGGCCCAATACTTTTATTTATAGTGCATGAAAGTTGCTTCATGAGGACATAAAGTTGGAACATAAATGGCACGTATGTTGATTACAACATATATGTGAAACATTACAAACAGATGTTATTAAAGAGAACATTTGTTTCCTTGAGATGCAATTAAGAATGCAGTTTAGGTTATATGGAATTCAACAAGTGTGTATACTAAATGATAATACAATATTTATGCTCCTACCATCTGAAATTACCTATGTAGGTGTTTCTGAATGGGCATAGGGAATTTTTTCACCTAAAATGATGTACAGCATATAATGAGGCAGGCGCAGAAGAGGTGGCACAAACACCTCTAGAACTACTTGTATACCACAGTTTCAGCTGGTGTTTAATTGTGCTCTGTTTAATTTACTAATTTTAGGCACCAAAATAATTTTGTTACAATAGGTTTAGGACAATATTAAAATGAACTTAAATGCATGGCAACAAATTAATCAAACTGCTTATTAGGGGAAGACAGTTTAGGGATGTAAAATTTAAGGCTCATGTTATCAGCGGATAACAGAAATGAGTAGGATGAACCAATGGGTGACCATCTATAAACCCACGTAGTTACTGAAAAATATCAGTGAACAACACTGATGGTCCTTATGAAAGACAACAGACTGACATTTCTACACAGAGCCATAATGGCTAAAAACCTGTCAACCAATTCACCTGCTCCTAAGGAATTAAATGATAGCTTGTTTTTTTATCAGTACAGAAACTCACTGTTTTAAAGAAGGACCTCAGTAAGAGGCAGACTGGGCTAAGGCCACCACCTCTTATAAATTCATTCAGTTCTGTCTCTTTCATGCCATACTCTGCTTGAAAATACCCTTGCGATGAACTCTGGGTTCGTATCAGGTCATCAGAGTGCGGTTGGTGTAAATAAACCAGGGCAACATGTTTGACATCTGGCCCAGCTGTTTTAATGTGGCTAACAGCTCCTGAGGCTATGGAGCATTTGTAATGACTGATAGTCGACTCGAGCTGCCTCCCCATCATTTTGATTTGCTGCATGTTCAAAGAGTGTATTTTTAAACTCCATGTGCAGACTGGAGTGGGCTTGCAGTCCAATGCCATACCGTCAAATTTAAATTGAACAAAAACATGCTTTTCCCTTCTTGAACAAATGTGTGTACAGCTATAGAAGAGTACAATGAATTCTGTGACAAACATGTCATAGTCATTTAAATAGGGCAAAGTGCACGCAAAAACAGAAAAAAATAGGTCTTTGAGTAACACCCTTTTCTTTCTTGTCTAAAACATTTTGATGTGGGTGGAGCAGATAGATAAGATCTCCTGATCACAACACACTGTGCTCACACTGGTTTGAAATTAAGGTTAAACATACATATAGCCTCAATATAACCTCAGTCAGTTAAAGTATGTCCAGAGAACATGGTGCTACGTCTTGGCAGTGTTGTTTGGGTAAACTACATAACCTGTTACCACTTCTGGATGGAAATTGACCTCATTTAAATTCAGTGTGTCCTCCCTGAAGCAGTTGGGTCGTTTAGTGGTGTAGAAACAAGTGAGGTGTGTAAAGAGACAATGAGTTGGAGGCTACTGTTAGCAGGCTATGGCAACACCTGGAGGGCCCATCGGTGCTGATGAGGATTTCATGTGTGCTGCCTGAATCTGTGTGCATCAAAGTGTTTATGCAGCAAATTAATGTTGTCGTATGATGTTATAATGGACCAGTTTTTTCAGTATGCATACTTTCAGTACAGATAGTTACAGTGCTACTTTGTGAAATACAGTTACCATTGAATATTTGATCAAATTCTTAATATTGTTTACTTATTATTTGATCAGACAGTTCCCGACTTCATTTTCCAGCCAAACACCACGCCTGATCTGATTAATCAGCACTGTTTTCTAAGCCCTGCATTAGAGCACCATTACTGTAAAAAACACATCGACGCATCACTTGCTTGCACTGGGTGACATGTTTTTTTATTGTAGTGATCACACTGTCTCACATACACACATCCTTCTGCATCCAAAAATAGTAAGCCAAATGTGTAGTGATGTGCAGTAGAGCGCAAGCAAGTTTTAAATAATCGCTTCAGTACCTGCCAGGACTGAAACTCAGATACAAACACAGGCAATTTACTCCTAATGATTATATTCAGCTTACCATTCAGGCTGTCAGTTAAGGTTCAGGTATATGGTATCACAACCATTTGACCCAACTTTTGGCTTGCTGTTCCACCCATTCATCAACTGCTTTAACAAGCGGCAAGCCAACTTCATTTAACAGTTATTCATCAAAACCACATTATTTGCAAAAGAGGGAGCAGATCCTGGTTGGATTATATTAGAAAATAATCTTAGGCTATAGTAATCGCCACTCTTTTACTCATAATTTTAGCATGCTACTTTAACTGTTCATCGGTTTAATTTATTTTTCCATTCTTTCAGTGAACAATTTCAACTGATAGCCATACATTCACGCAGCTTTCAACCATTCTTGCTATGATGAATGACGTTACTTTATCTTCATTGCAGTTTCTGTTCTTATTTTGTTGTTTGTTTTTGATTACTTCAGTTAACCTTAAAAAGCCCCCACTTCCGGAGTACTTTTTCAGTGGTTTAAAGAAAAACTCTGCAGACAGAAAAGAGTGATGATTTGACAGTTTACATTATGCATTTATCGCTCGTTAGTCCTTTCAAATGATGGCGCTGCAGCATACAGCCACTGGCTGTGAGCACAGCTGCAGCTTCAGATCAGCTTTGGCAGCGGTTGGTAACCAGCTCCTCTGGTTATTTTCTAACTGCAAGGGTGCAGACTTGTAACTGAGCAGCCACAGCCAAGGGTGTGCAGACTGGTTGTGGCCTCAACCAGTGGCAGTTTGTGTATTATAATACAGCTCATCATTTCTCTGTGAATCACAGGGAATGAAAAAGTTATTTTGAGGGAGTGCAAAACAAGTCCCGAATATTTCCCCTCCTGCATCCTTGGGGGACTCTGCACTACTCATACGTACTCATGAAGTATATTAATAATGCGATAATTTAAAACAAAAATGATATGATGATATACCTTAGTAAAGCCATGGTCCCCACTGATGTTTAATTGAAGGAACTGAAGAAGTTTGATTTTAAATCTAAATATATATTTGTCAAGTTTATGTCCATTTGTAAAACTATGTCTTTATAAGGAACCAAATGTTCTTTCCTTTAAATATATATGAAGAATCATTCACATGGTCAAATGTTCACTGGTTTTTGTCTTTGAATGCTGCTCTTTATGCCTGCACCACACACCCACCCTTCTTTTCCTTAGCTGGTAAGACAAAACCCCACACTGAACCGTCCCAGTTGGGTCTTTCTGGCTACATGACGAGTCCTGTTTAACAATCAATCATAGTTCTTAGTGAAACACAATCGTGGCAGCAGCCCTTTAGTGGCTCGCGAAGAACAGGTGAAAGGTCTCTTCTTCCGCAGCAGCATTTAATACAAGTGAAAACAGAAACTTGGCTGTTGAGCTCATGAATGGATTGATCCACCTACGAGTGAGAGCAATCTAGAAAGAAGTTGAATAGTTGTTATTTTTGCCCCACTGATATTGTCAATTTACTTATAGTGGAGCCTTTTATAGGAAATCAGAACTTGAGAAGGGGAGAAACCAAAGAAAACACAACACAGAGGGGCATTTGCATGTGTAGGTGGCTCTTTGTGTTCAAAGTTCACTGAGTGAAGCTGAAAAACACTACATACATGTTAGTGTGCAGTTATTTTTAGTGTGGTGGCATGGTAGTAATTAAGAGAACAGTAGCTATTATATCTATAATTTCATACAAACATGACTTTACGTTTACTTAGCAGCTACAATCACAGAGAAAACACCTCTGTCTCTTGCAAATTGGAAAATGTTTCTGTAGTAGGCTGATAGACAAAGACACTAACTTGCAGCTATGCAGTCACCACAGACTCTCTAACCAACCCGCCAGCATGCCACTCTGATTCATAGAAGCTCAACAGTAACAACAAACGTCTGTTACTGAGCCTTCTGTGCATGTACATGAAGACTCATAACTGTAGTATTTTTCAGAAAAAATACCAGATAGGAACACAAGTGTGGTGAACCAGCTAGTATTATAGAGATGCTGACATTTAA
>VUQH01054898.1:0-13835 GCA_015106775.1 Etroplus canarensis | reverse complement strand
GTTGGTAAAATTAAAAAAAAAAAAAAAATCAAAATAAACCTCATGGATATTGGGGAGAGAGAAATGAAAGGGGGTTGGGTTTAGGTAGATAAAGGACACGGGAGGAGAAACCGCAGGGGGAAACGAAGGTTAGAGAAAGGGAAAACGAAAGAGCAGAGGGTGGAGAGAGGAGAGGGAAAATAGGAGGGAGGGGGTTTTGTCCTGGGGATGCAAGGCAGAAGCTTGAGTGGAGGAGAGGAACTGGGTATTCACCAGGGAGAAGACTTTTCCACATGAGCGCACCCGCTGATTCATCTGGACAGGGGTTCAGGTCCAGTTTTTGTCACCGTGCGTACGCTTGATCATCTGTGACGAAAACATGCCAGTCTACAGCTGCTGCCGGACACAAGGACTCTTCAGCACACGGACACCCTTGTTTCTGTATTGACTTATTGCAGAGGAATTCAGCCACTAGAACTACTGAAATGTCCATTTTGAGGGGCAGTATGTCACCTGATACCGTTGATGTTACACTTCAGATCTCATAAAGGATAATGCTGCTGTTATTCTGCATTTTTATTGTCAACAAATCCCGCAGAAAGACTAAAACCAACAATATTTTGGCCTGTTTTTCAGCGCTAAACAGTCTATGAAATGTGACACAGGGTTATTGGTTTCAACAGTGATTAAGCACAGTTTAAATAGGTCATAAATAAACGATTTTTAAAAGGAGTTACCAAGACTGGAATAAACAGAGCAATTATTAGGGAGACATTTCCGCAGTCAACTCATTAATGGGTTTTCAATAACTTTTAGACAACAGTCAGCCACTATGTCACAGATCCAATCAGTCACAACATATTAGCCACACACCATAAATAAAAGATGAATGTAGCCACCACAGTTTCACCCATTGGTTTGTGAAGTCTTGTTTTGAAGCCTCAACTTGAATGCTTTGGCTATCAATCTCGATTTTTGAAACCATCATGAGGGAGGAACTCGTATGGTAGCGATTTGTCAATCACAAAGTAACCGTACCCTAAAGCATACCCTGTTTTATCATGCGTTTTACTCTAAAAGGGAACATCATGTTATAAAGTGAACATGGTGTTCTCTTTGATAAGAAGTGAAACCCGCGAACAAGATGATAAAATCTGAAACTGTTTAAAGGGGCAAGTGAGCAGTAAGAAAATTTTCATAGCTTTCTATACAATTGAACTTCTTTGGAGTTGCCCCCCTGCGGGATTAGCAGTTCTGCATTAGCTTTACCAGAGGCTACATCCATTTTCAGGCTATGAGTAAAGCCAGCTTTCTAATATTTAGGATGGCTTTCAGCCTCTAAAGGTTTCTCTTTGGAATGGTAATGAAATGTTCTTTGGGGTCCTGTCAGTTATGGGGTTGGTCTTCTTTGGATCAGGTTTTTCTGGTGCATCCCCGGTCAACACCTTGTGCTACATTATCCTGTGGAGGGAGGCTCCAGCCGTTGGGGAGTGCCTGTGACAGTGTTTAGGTGG
Source organism: Etroplus canarensis (assembly GCA_015106775.1). Taxonomy (NCBI): domain Eukaryota; kingdom Metazoa; phylum Chordata; class Actinopteri; order Cichliformes; family Cichlidae; genus Etroplus; species Etroplus canarensis. The sequence continues at coordinate 12,342 of VUQH01054898.1, read as the reverse complement.
GTAATATTTGTCACAGTAACAATGAATGCCATGACCCAGCTGAACTTTTAAGTGTGACAAAATTATTAATGATACTGAGTTCACCTGTCAGTAGTTATAATGTTGTGGCAGATCCATGGAAGACACATGCATAACCCACAGGACCCAAGGGATCTGCTGTCAATGTCCCAGTGACAAACCTTTAGAGGTTGTGTGTCATACTAAATATGAGGACAGTGGTTTTAATCCTGAAGATGGACGTAGCCTCGGGGTCTAAAAAGTGAAGTTGATGAAGAACTGCTAATCCTGCATTCTTTCTAATTACCAGCAGGGGGCACCTCCAAAGAAATCTAAAAAAAAAAAAACCCCAACGCTACCTTACTTCTAACTTGCCCCATGACTTCAGTAAACATTTTTCTGAAGAGTTTAGCATCTTTATCGCCAGTTTCACCTCTTATCTATCAGAGCATCGTGTTCATTTTTTTGAAAACTATATCTTATGTTAGGGTTAAATAGATTATAAAGAAGGGTATACTTCATGGCGCGGCAGCTTCATGCTTGGCAAATCACCACCATATGAGTTCCTCTCTCATGATGTCTGGTTCAAAACAGGTACACAGACCATAATTAAGAGAGTAACCAAGTTGCGGTTAATGCTGAAGTGGTCAACAGTAAGAAAAACAAACAGGGAAGTAATTAGAGTTCATACTGCATTGTATATTTTCAGTGCTCTCGGCTTCAGTATTTTTTAACCCCCTTGGACACCAAATATAGAGACACAGCGAAAAAAAAAGAAATCAGAGAATGTGTTGAGTGCAGCAGTAATATGCCTGTTTCTCAAAATGTGGTGGACTTTATTCGCTTTTAAGAGGAGGCTATTTACATGGTATGAGGAAGTACTTGTTTAGGTATAAAAAATATTGGCACAAGATGTTTCTGCGAAAAGCTGCATAGGCACACATAAACAGCTGAACAGGAAGTGACAGGTCATACTGTCAAAACCTTGAAATAGTCCTACTTCTGCTTTCAGAGAGAAAGAAAGAAAGAAAGAAAGAAAGAAAGAAAGAAAAAAGAAAGAAAGAGAAAATGAATGCGCATGACTTCCAAACATTCCCCAAAAAGGCATCTTGTGGTGCAAGTGATAAAAAAGCTTAAGTTTTAAATTTGCTTTTTTTGATAATTTCTTTGACATTTACTGAAATGTCTAAAGCCAGGTGCCAATCTAAGACACCCACTCTTATTTCCTTGGTGATGTAAAGCAATAATTTCCACAATATGACAAGCCCACCTTGGAAATAAACCCAGTTATTAGTTAAAGTCATATGAAGAGTTCACAGAAGTCAAGGCAGATGCAGTCTAATGGGAAGAAACAAACCTGTTTTTAATTTTCATCATGCGCTAATGGACATCGTGCAATAAGAAAAGCACCAAACATCACAGATACAGGAACTTAAAATCCATCATGTATGGCGATTGCTGTTTCTGAGTACTGGTTTACTCAGAGCACAACAGCACCTTGTAGTAAGTACCTTCTATTCTTGGGAACAAAACAAATCAAAGGATTGCTTCCTCTCCAAAAACTACAGGATGTCAGACCGATACAGTTTACAGTTTATAGTCAGTGGAGCAGAGAGAGCAGATGAGCATGATTCCTTTGAGTCTGAAATTTAGCTCTGCATTATTTCCCTAAAAGGTATTTGTATGGTAAGATCTTAGTCACTCCTTTCTCCTTCCTAGAACACACATTGCATAGCTAAGCGTAGCTCTCTTTTTAAGTTGTTTGTTGTCATCAAAGCTTCGAATTGTTTCCTCTCTAAAAGCTACAAAACAGTTGTTCAATCACAGGCACATTTCAGGGCAACTTTCAGCCTGTCTTTAAGTCTACATGTTTTTCAAAATGTGTCTTTATGTTCACAAAAAAAAAACACATTCAATTGCAATTTCCCAAAAAAAAGTCCCCGTGAATGAATGTGCTTCTTGGAAACTGCTACATGGAAAAGTTTGCCTTCCTGACTCATATCTAAACCACGAGTACCACAGGTGTAGGATCACTGGTCGAACAAATGAATAAGGAAGAAAGCTTCCCTTTCTCGTTTCAACTTTAGTCACTTGATTTCTTTGCAACCAGAAAATGTCCCTTTTCTCTACAGCACTTTGACCTCCTGGTTCATTGTGATAACATGGTTGCACTGACACAAACTTTGCCTTTGCACACCAGTCAAACACAAACTGAGGCCAGCCTGCCAGGGTATCAACTAGTGAGGTGAATCTGAATTTAGCTCATGAGAAGTGCAGATGAATTCGCCCCCCCCCTTTGCTACAGGCCAAGAAAATGTGTCTAGATTTCAAAGCCCAGGTGTGCTACATGAGCTTCTGAGAGATCTGTCAGGCTGTGCACCCGGTGTCTAGTGGAAGCTAAAGAAAGCAGAAAAAAAAAGAGAATCTAGTCTTTTACTTCCTGAACATCAAAGGTGCCTCACCTCCTCAGCGTGGCCATCTAAAGCCTCAGTAATGTTTGACCCTTCACTTCATTTCTCTAGAGTTTCTTTCACCCTTTCGCCCACAGGTACCAGGGTTTTGATTAACATTGCAGACCTCTCTAAAAATCACACCAAAATTATTGTGCAAGCCTGAACCCAAGATGAAAATTTTAAGAAGGATATCGCCTCTGATATTGAAAGAAAACAATTTTTTTAGGGTTTCTCTGCTCAGTTTCTCCAAAATCTTGCAGGACCTTTTTTCTTTGTCATGAAAACGTCTGAGTGTGAAGAACGCGGGTTAAGATAAAAGACTGAACATTTTCATCATCAGGATTTGACTTTTTTGCAATGTGAGGTTTGTGGTTTTTACACAATATGAAAATTTGCTTTTTGTCATGTGGAAGGATAACACCTCTGCGTTCACCGACCCTATTATTATTACTGCGGGTAGTGTTTGACTTTTTCTTTGCTCTGAGGGAAGCCTAAATTAACTGGAGCAAAATAAAACTAAAGTGAACGTCTTTTAGTAATGTGACTTGATAGATGATAGCTACAGACCACAGTGAGTGTTTCTAGAGAGGAAACTGCCAGGCATGGCTATGTCAATTGGCAGAAAAGACACACAGATAAAAATACTAAAACGCAAACAATTTTTTCAACACATCCTGCCCGGCTGTTTGCCTAATTCCGCAAAACTCATGCATACTCTAACATTTCTAATAATGTAGGTTAATGAAGGACATTTCTTAACTGAGCCATTTGTGAAGCATGGGAATTGTTGTTCAAGTTTAACAGCTAAATGCCAAGAACATATCTCAAGAAGCTACTTAGAAGAAGCATTCCCTACCCCAAACTGCAAGTGAGCTGCACTGTGAATAATTCTTTCAGTAGTCAACCAGAAAGTAAAGAAGCCATGCAGGTCAAAGGGGAATATTTTGCAAGAATATAACCTGCAGCTCTTGTTAATTCTTCAGTTTTTAAAGTCTACAAAATGCCAAAAGCAACAACACCACACAGAAACCATCACAAACAGAATTATTAGGCTAGTTTAAATTAGAATTTTCTCTCATGTCGTTTTTAATAAAACATTTAGGGCTTCAGCAGACGAGCCGAGTGAAATCACTGGAAATATCAGTGTCATATTGTGTGACAGCGCGATTGTTTTCCGTGCACAGATCCCAGCCATGAGAAACCTATGGCCCGAAACCTTCTGTCAAACACAAGTGTCGCATATTAGTGAATTAATCCTCATCGACGTGACTGCATCTTAATGCTCGGTGACCTATCAGAGGGGCCCGGCAGCGCCGTCTCTTCCCCTCACAGGTCAGGAGCTCTGCGCTGTGCTCAGAGCTGCTTCTGGAACGCTTTTAGCCCACATGTTTTTTTAATCACAATTTCGATATCGTCATTTTAAAGCTTCCCACCTAAAGTATCACTATGAGGTGGATCATAATTCTTTATGTGGACTTGCACGCAAAAAAAAAAAATTTAAAAAATCCATTTGTTCCAGATTGATTTTGTCACGTCGATTAATTGATTTTGACAGTTTAAAAAAAAGAAAAAAAACAAAAAACAAGATGAAATAACATTTTAAATATCAACCCAAGTGCTTTCTCTCCAGGGTGACTGAAGGTAAAATGCCCCTTTTGGCAGCTGAATACCTGCTGATATAAAGTGAAACACCCAGCAGACTTTGGAGGTCAAAGAGCAACCCAGCCTGCAGCTGACATCGGCTCCACTTCGCAGTTTCATTGGCTCCTGAACTACTTTTGTTTTTCATTCGGTTAAAACTCACATTATCTGGTTTAAATTTTAAATTAATTAGGCTGGACAAAGAAGGCCAATTGTCCATTCACACTGCCACACTTCTGAAATATTTATGCCATTTCTACCCAATTTAATTATTTAAAAAAGTCATACAGTCCACTTAAACATTCTTAAACTGCGGTTCAGATATGACACATTTTGTGCAAAACACGAAGGCTGGATTCCGATACACTTCTCAACATTATCCTATAAAAGCCCCCAAACTCCCAGCACCCACCTGACCGGTGATGCCTGCACCGTCCTGTGGCGCACAGGAGCCAGAGGATGACCTCTGGCTGGTGACTGGTCACCATGAAGTAATTTAATTTATAGAAACAGGAAAAAAAAAAACCCCATCAGATCGCTAATTTGTAGTTGTGGTGTGGCGGTCGCTGCTCACAGCAAAGATAAGAAAGGTGGGTGAGTGAATTAGAAAGTATGTAAAAACCAAATGGCAGAGGTGGAAATTCAATATTTCTTTCATTTCCTCGATAAAAATTTGCAAATGGCCTGTGGGGGATGAAGAGACTCACCTTCCCTGTTTGGTGATTATCATCTCGGTTTGGAACTTGTGGAACTTGGCCCACAGCGGGTAGTTATTGAGCAGAGCCTGAGTCTTCCCGCACACCTGTAGCCCAGGTAAGGGGTAGAGGGGCGGCCGCTGGTAGCCGTGCTGAAAGCTCGCAGGGTAATTCTCCGGAGATGGGGAGTACACGTCTTTAGCGGCGGCAGGGAACCCGTCTCCTGCCGTCGGGATGTAACCCTGCCCGGCTCCGCTTCTCTGCGGAGACCGCACGCCGCCGTACGGGCAGCTGCTGAGGGTCTGCGCGTAAAACCTCCCGGGTTGCGCTCCGTACCCTCCCACCGCCTGATCCGAGTGGTACGGCAGCGCCAGCGCGTCCTGCCCGCTCTGCACAGAGTCCGGGTAGTAAAACCTCGCGTCCTGAATCCCCATCTTAAACTCGGCTAGATCCTTGCCGCTGCGGTGGAAGTGGCTGCTGATGTCGGTGCTCTTTCCGAAAGTTTGCGTTTCAGTCCCATTCAACATGCTGAGGTAGAGGTTGCCACCTATGCCGCCCATTTGCAGCCCCGCTCCCAGGCTGTGACAAATGTCATAAGTTTGCGCTCCAGCTGAATGAGGACATGTACGATAATAAAAAATAAAAACTCAAAAACACTCAGTCTCAACTGTTGTCCTCACCTCTATGACTCAAAACGCACCGACATGGATTTTTTAACTCTGTCACCGTCCGCTCAGTGGTTCAGACATATAAACTCATCCCTCACGTCTTATTAGAATATTAACGTACAAACTTTTTATTGCCAGAGAAGGTGTTTGTCTTTTTTTGACGTGTGGAGTCTCCACCAGTGACTCAAACACATGCTCGCTTTTCTAACCTATGATATATACATTTTGTACGTGGTCATATTTTGGAGGTGTGTCTGAGGCAGGGGAGGGCGTGATAGGCTCCAGACATGAAAGAGACACACACACAGACACAGACACACACACACACACACACAGCCCTTTGGGAAAAAAGGAGTACAAGTACTCCATTTTATAATAATAATAATAATGATAATAATAATAATAGTAGTAGTAATTAAAAAAAAAAACAACTGCAGGGATTTTTTTAAAATGACACCAAATAAAAATTAACATCTCTAACTTTACCATCGATTGCCTCTGCCTTTCTACTGGGGTTATTTTGCGCATTTTTTCGTTCATTTCATACCTTAATAATCACCAATATAGGTGAATATTCTAGTGAAGTTAGTGAGAGGTGAATTCAGACTGAAGGCGAACAGACTTCTTGATAATTAGGAAGAATTATAGACTATTAATTTAAAAAAAAAACCCCACCAATAATCCACAGTTGGGATACCCCGCACTTTAATAATAATTTAATGATAAATTAGAAAATTGGGCTTTCGGTTCATATACATTTGCTAATCTTATATATTTCTAATTTTTCCAGGTGACTAATTAGGATTTTTAAAGTTTACTTTTATTTGTAACAAACCCGAAATTCCACTTTTTCTTCTTCTAACGCTTAAACCTATGTGTTCGCAATTGTGATTTATTGTAATTTGGATGAATCGTATATTTATTTGAAGAAGTTCAAAAAGGCAGTACCACTCTGTGTCACACAATTCTAGTTTTTTCTCACCATGGATTTGAATCATCAACACGATGATTTTATTTTCATTTTCAGTTCTAATCAGGAAACACTTAAAATTTAACGTTTTTTTAATTAAATTTTATTTATTAATTTTTAAAGTTTTCAATAGGAGCAACAAAGCCACTGGCTGTCTTAAATTAAACAGCTTCAGTCAGCTCATTGTGGAAATTATTTCAAAATCGAAGTAACTTAATAACAATTTTATAAAATAAATAAATTTTTGGTCTTTTTTCAAATCAATATTTTTTTAATCTTAATAATGTTGTCAGTCTTTTATATGCAAATATTCTAAATATATTTTCTTAACTTTCTGTTTAATTTTATTAATGCAGTGCATAGAGAGGTAGAAAACCCACTGTTTCAGCAATAATATGAACTATAATATAAGAATATAAATAAAATCTATGCTCATTTAAGTGAAGCAAGTATCTCCAGTTACTGAGCACAATGGTAGACTCATAATAGAAAACTGATATTAAAAATGATTGGAATTTACCTTTAACACTTGCACAAGCTTGTGTAAGGCCCTGATGCTGGCATGTTTAAATGGGTCTCATGGATTTATATCAGTTTGTTACAGAGTACACTTATTATATCATTTTGTTATGGCTTGTTTTTGAACATGCAGGCCTTGTGGCAGCAGAACACCTCAGACGGCATCAGGTACAGTTTCAGTCCCAATATGCAAAGCACACTTTCACATATGTTTCCTGAAACTGTCAACACGTCACATAGTTTGTAACCAATCACACATGATTTGGCCCCAAATCTGGATGAGATAGTAACTGGTCTGTCACACAGCAGCAGTCTCTGCTGCTTAACAAGACCTCTTTGTGTTTGTGTGCCACTGGTCAGCCAGTTCGGCCTGGACGGAGGATCTGCTTTTATAAACACAGATGAAAGAGATAACCCTGGGGTATTAGCAGCTGCATGTGTGTGACACACACACGCACACACACATTAACAGATGAAACGCCCCTCCAGTGCAGGTATGACACGGTTATCCCCCTCGACACTGTCACTACTCTAATCCCACTTCCTGCGTCTCTCCTAGCAAGGTGAGCTCACAAGGGCGCACGCTGAAGTCATCAGTGTTGACACGGGTGGCGAGAGGGCCAGTGTGAGCGACACCACGGCTGCCACGGCTAGCCAGGCGTGTCCACTTACCCACCCCCTACTCCCACCCGCCTCACTCACCCCTGGAGTCACCACTTCCTCTGCTCGCCCTGCTTCCGGTGAAAGCCTCAGGCCATCACCTTGTGCAGCACAAATCAGCTTTCATTTTCTGTTAGGTGCAGGTCAGGTGGCGCTCATGCGCACAGGAGCATCACTCGGGTGTTTTCTGAACAGGTTAAAGCATTTTTAATCCTGATGGCGTGCCTGAAATATCAGCCATTTCAGATCTAAAACTTTCTGCTGCTCTCTCCATTGTAGCGAGTGTCATACACATACAGTAAGCTAATCTGGGTGAGAAGGAGTTATAAATAGTGAATTATAACCTCCGTCATACCCAGAGCTGCACTGTAACTGGACACCTACGTAAAATGTTGATGGCTGTGGAAGAATGCAGTAAAAGCAGTGTGGCCAGCTTGTCCACAGCTTCTGTGGGCTGACAGATTTAGATGTGATAGACGGGCACATCATCAGATGTCTTCATGTCTTCATTAACAGAAGAGGTGGTGATGATTAAGAGATTGTGGGATTACAGCATCAAATAATTAGCTATGGTTTGGAATATAGTTGGAATATGAAATTAGATGAGTTTACTTCATTGGGACCGCAGTTAGTGACCCTGTGGCTGACCGTCAAGGCCTCAGTATTATCCATAATGTGAGATGGTTTAATGCCCCCTCTACAAACAACTATTTTTGTGCTGCAGTTGTCACTCAAGGCTTCTTTGTAATCATTTTATGACTTTTGTTATGTTTCATGTTAACAGCTGTGGAAGATGTACAGTCATTGTATGATTAATTGCTTCACTGCTCCTCTCTGTGACTCCATCATGTCTGAATTGTTTTTCCAATTAGGTTTTGCCAAAACCTGATCAAAACCCTGGATTATGTTCACAAGGAATGCTTTTATTCAACTGAAAGAGTCACATTTTGGGACATTTGACGATGTCACAGTTTATGAAATAAAACTGCTTTCTGATCTTTTGGTGTTTTATGGCTGTGGTTTGGTTAGGTTTAGGGAGGAAAAAAACTGCATTAGGAAAGCAATGTGGTTTGGGTTTAAATGACATCAATGACAATGTGAAAACATTATGACGATATGAAAGGTGTTACATGAAGAAATGAACCTGCAGAAAAGTGTCACCTCTACTATGGAGCTCTATAATGAGTTTCAGGTCCTTGTTAAGCTTTCAGGTTCACGCTCACCGTTCATAGTGTTGTTTTCAACCACAGCAAGTAGCTGTTTTGGTGAAAAAACTGTACAAAATTGCCTATACACTCAACTGCTATGCACCAAACAGCAGAGAGACAAAGTTAGAGAGAACAGTGGCATATTTAGCAGCTAAAGAGCTAGATTTTTACCTCCAGACAAGCTAATGATGAGATACACTATATGGACAAAAGTATTAGGAACCCTACACATTATGCTTAGAACAGCTTTTATAAATGGATAGGCTTTAATATGAAGTTGCTCCATGAAGTGGGAAGCACAAAGTTGTCTAAAATGTCTTGGTAAGCTGAAGCATGGAACTGAGGACCTTCACTGGAACTAAGGGGCCCAGGTCAACCCCAGAAAAACAGCTCCATAGCATTATCCCACCGGTGACCCCTGTTTCTATCCATAGGGTCTGTGTGGAGATAGTGGAGGACCACAAATAACTCGGTGTTCACACTGACAATAAACTGAACTTCATTAAACACAGAAACTTTGCATATCTGCTGGACGATGCTCAGGATGTCCGTGGTAGCCACTGCCATCCTCTATGCTGTAGTTTGCTGGAGCAGCAGACTGAGGGTAGTGGACACCAGCAGACTCAACAAACTGATCCACAAGGCCAGTAACATCGTGGATGCGGAGCTTGATTCTCTGACAGTGGTGTCCAAGTTAAGGACAATATTGGACAATCCTCTCCATGACGTGCTGGACAGACACACAAGCATGTTCAACAATAGACTCATCCCACCTCAATACACCACTGAACGCCACAGGAAATCATTCCAACCTGTGGCCATCAAACTTTACAATTCCTTCCCTTAACACCAGGACTATTTCCTGCTGCCATATTGTGTATGTACTGTAAATAGAATTGTTTAATTTTTGACCACCTATGCTACATTTTGGACTTACATATGGGGTTTACATATTTTTATCTTCTTTTTGATTTATTTTTTGTCTTTCATATTTATATTTGCATGTATTTAATGAGGTGTCTGCAATGTAAGCAATATCGGCCCTGGGATTAATAAAATATTCTTCAGAACCTTCTGAACCACTTCATTAAGATTAGAGACACTTAAAAGAAACCAGCATTAACTATTCATTGGAGGCTGACACAAACAAAGAAACACAAAACAGTGTAATGGTAAAGTTCAACATTTTGTTGACCCATCCATCCACCCCGGACTCCATCCTACACAGATGTTTTGGTTCTGTAATAAGGGTGTCACCATCAGATGCTCATACTTTACTTCAATAACCGAACTGGTCAATTATCAGTGACTCCTAATATTACATATGTGTTTATCCATGTTTGCGTTAAAGACAGGACTGAGACAGTACGAAGCCCAACTACAGTGACACAAATTTAAGACTTTCTGACTTTCAACCAGAAGTCCCAGCTTGGTATCCCATGTGGGAGCACATGGGACACACAACTACTTGGTTAAGTTGCAGAGAAGATATGAGTTAAACTGGACCCTTTTGCAATGTTAACCACATGTTAGAGGGCAAACTTACTAAAGCACAAGCTGCCATTTCAGAAAGAAGTAAACTCCAGGTCTGAAAGGACAAGCCTTTGATAAATTGCCTTAAAACTTCATTCTTTCTAATGGCCAGTAAGGTCCAGGGGGTCAATGGTTGCTAAAAGAACGTTATTGTCACGGGAAAGTGACCCTACAGTTGCCTTTAAGAAATACCACAATAAACACTTTCCTAATGGGTTCATGGCTTCAAATGCTAGTTTGAAGTCTTATTTAATACAGCATAATGTTCATTTTGTAAGCTTTATAAACTAATCTAGACAGTAAAGTATGGAATGCTTCAATGTGTGGCTACAAAGCGATTGACAAGTGGCTACACTAAGTGTGCATTGTTTCTTGTCACAGTTTCAAACCAAATGATGGCAAAGGCCATAATGTTCATCTCGAAGCTTCAAGATGAGACTTCACTAGTTAGTGGGTGACTTCATGTCCATCTTTTATATATAGTCTATATGAAACAGTTTTTACAGGCACTCACTCGTAGGGTGGCACAAAGTCATCTACATAAACATCAGTTGCTTTAACCATGTTAAAAAAACTCAACTACTACTGTAGTTTTTCTGATGAGGCTGGGCTAGGAATAACGTGAGCACATGAAGGACACTCATGTATGAACACATTCTCCCTTTGATGTGTTTAAATGAGACTTAATTTAGCTGAATCACACTGAAACTCTTAAGCAGTGTCCCCATAGTGTTTGCCTCACAAGCGAAAGGTCCCTGGTTTGATTCCAGGTGGGGATACAAGTCCCCCTCGTCAGGCCAGGCATCCAGCGTATAATGTCTGCCAAATCACTAATGCGGCTTAATCTGCTGTGGCGACCCCTTGGAAAAAATACAAGGGAGCAGCCGATGGTACATTTTTTTTATACTGAAACAAGGGAGGTATAAAGTTTTCAAGTTGACTCCACATACTGCATATAGTTTACAGCTTGTTCCTGCTGAATCTGCACTGGAAAGGCCCACCCACCCCCATCTGAATCCCAAGGAGGCTTCATGTTGCTCCAACTCATGACCAAAATGTTCACTATGTTAAACTCACATGCTTGTCATTAACATCCACTTCCTACTGTATTTCACCCACATATATGTAAAATTAAAAACCTTCATTATTACTTCAAAGTAATCAAGAGTATATAGTAACTGTACCTTTTTTTCCTTCGTTATTTTAAGTCAACTGCCTTTTGGGTGCTTAACCCCCAGCCATAAATATCTGGTCCTGACATTGTGCCGATGTGGGTGGACACGGCATGCCTGACATGAATAAATAAGAAGCATGTTGCCACTATGACATCAGTTCTTGATATGCAGTGTAGTGTTTTTGAGTCTTGAACAGAGCTTTTTTGCTGCTGCCACATCAGCTTTTAGAAAGCAAATGTCAATGCTCATTTTTCCTCTGGTTTGACTCTAACAGGGAACATACTTTGCAAAATAAATATTATGCGGTTGTATCCCTAGAACACTAAAGTCGGCCGAAAATCACTTGATGTTAGTGTCATTTGACACTAACCCTGGAACATGTGAGTGTTAGTAAGTGGCACAGTGTTGCAAAGGCTACCACTGTCAACTCACAGCATGAAGGTTCTGGGTTTGAATCCTTTCAAGGCCTTTCTGTGTGGGATTTGCATATTCTGTTTCACCCTTCCACAGTTCAAAGGCATGTTAATTAGTGATTCAAAATTAGCTGTAAGCATGGTTTTTAGTCTCTCTGTGTTAACCCTGTGATGGTATAAATATATATATATATATATATATATATATATATATAAAGAAGAAGAAGAGGAAGAGGAGGAAACCATCATGGAAGGACAGGCCCCTGCATGGTATGTACCACCGGCAGATAGAGGAAGTGGCTGACATCCAGAAGTTCTACCAGTGGCTAGACAAAGCTGGACTGAAAGACAGCACAGAGGTACTAATCATGGCAGCACAGCAACAAGCTCTGAGCAAAAGATCCATAGAG